>JPJV01001675.1:0-22526 GCA_000750745.1 Pseudogymnoascus sp. VKM F-4281 (FW-2241)
AAAAAAAAAAAAAAAAAAGAGAGCTGGCGCCTTACTTATGGAACTTGAGATAAGCCAGCTATTAGGTCATGATATATCATAGTATACGCAGCGAGATAGAACATGAGACGAAACGAGAGGCTTTCACGCCCTTGATACTAGATACTGCACCACGTTAGTGACTTAAAAGTATTGGAAAGTACTCTTATAGAAGTTAAATAATTGAATAATAAGTAAACAATGAAGAGCGTTTGTTAAAGGAATTATAGCTACGTACTAAAATCGATTCGGCAGATCACCGAGCGGTCTGCCATTCGGCCCGGAGTTTAGTCGGACCGTGCTGAAATACCCCGCGCTAAACCCCTCGCTGTACCGCATTCCACCCCACCAGCCACATCCGCCACGCCCGCCACACCCTGGCTCGAAGATCTTCAGGTGACGTATCGGATCACTGTAACCCATGGGGAAGTGTACTAATTATGAGAACATTTTGTATGGCATTTTATTAATTATAAATATGGCGTGTCTTTGGGATTTTCCCAGAATATTAGATTCGAACTATATACCAAACCGCAGCTATGCATTCGACGCTCAGATCCCCAAATAGGCTCTGCCAGCCTTTGTGTTCTACGATTTCCCGTGCTGGTCATGGAAGGCGTGGAATGCAATCTGCAACCACAGATTCTAAGAAGGAAGGTGACATCTCATCAGTCTTCTCCTCTCTCAGCGGAGAAGTCCAAAAACCGCTTCCACAGCGCTTTGCAGAGCAGAAACAGCGCTTGATAAATGGCAATGAAGATGCTGTGCGGCACGCGTGGAACTCTCTCCTGCCCCAGATTCGTCGAGAGGTAGAAGAGATCAGGAGTACAGGCCCAGCGATTGTCCCGGAGCTGGACTTCAAAGACATCAACCACCCAGATACCCAGCAAGATTTTGCTAAGCGCCTGAAGAAAACAGGCGTTGCAGTCATCAGAGACGTCGTGAGCGAAGAGGAAGCACTGGGTTGGAAGTCTGAGATTAGAGAATACATTAAGCAGAACCCTCAAACTAAAGGTACTTTACACCCCCATGTTACTCTCATCTGCACACCAAGCTAACATGCTCCTCAGCCTTCCCCCCCGACGACCCCCAGGTCTTCGAACTCTACTGGTCGCGACCCCAGCTCCGCGCGAGGGCACACCCCAACCTTCTCGCAACACAATCATTCCTAATGAGCCACTGGCGCTCCTCCACTCCCAATGCACCCCTCTCTCCCACCCATCCAGTCTCCTACGCCGACCGCCTACGCATCCGCAACCCGGGCGACAACCGCTTTGCGCTCGGCCCGCACTGCGATGGCGGCAGCGTCGAGCGTTGGGAGGACCATGGCTATGGGCTCGGCGGCGTTTATGACGCTGTCTTTCACGGTGACCTGGCAGCTTTTGATCCATGGGAGTCGTCTGGGCGTCTGGAAGCTGTCAGCGATAATTACGGCGGCTCCGGGGCCTGCAGCATGTTCCGCATGTTTCAGGGCTGGATGAGCATGTCGACGACGGCACCGGGGGAGGGCACACTGAGGGTCAACCCGTTGTTTGACAGGGCCACGGCGTATTATCTGCTCCGCCCATTTTTTGAGGCTGTGCGGGGCCCGGAGGGTATGGATAAGGCGGAATTCCTTGCGGCGGATAACTGGAGGTTGAAGGAGGAGCAGGACTCGACGCTTCACGGCGCATATCCAAGCCTGTGCCTTGAGCTAAACGATACGCTACATCCCCATCTCGAGCTGGAGAACTCGATGGTCAACATTCCTGCCGTTCGTCCTGGCGATTACGTAGCATGGCACTGCGACAGTGAGTACCCCCATTTCCATCCTTGCCACCAACACGCTAACATTTCGTAGCAATTCACTCTGTCGATACCTCTCACACTGGTACCACGGATTCTAGCGTTCTCTATATCCCAGCGACGCCCCTCACCCCAGCCAATGCCGCATACCTTGCGCGCCAGCGCGCCAATTTCCTCAAGGGCATCCCGCCACCAGATTTCCCGGGCGGAGTGGGAGAGGAGCACCACGTTGGGCGCGGCTCCGAGGCTGATCTAGCAAAGGAGAGTACGGAGGCGAGGAGGGCGGCGGGAGTTGAGAAGTGGAGTATTGAGGGAGACGAGGGTGTGAGGAGGGCTTTGGAGGAGGGAAATAAGGCACTTGGGTTTTAAAAAGAGAGTTGTTCGAAATAGTGAAGTTTAGGGGTATTAAAAAACTGACTTGAATATCATTTCACAAGAGCTATTCTGTTGACTTTCCACACCATCGGCTTCTCAAGATAGAGTAAACTCCCCACTCGTCCCCTCAAATGCCGAAATCTTCCCCCCAATTGGCGCCTTTGCATCTCCGAAATACTTGATCCGATAAGTTCCCGCCTCGCTATCCGCCTCACTCTCCCACACTATTATCACGTCGCTCGTCCCCAGCAGTCCATCCACACGCTTCCAGTTATACAGCACGCTCCAGTCACGGTCATCGCGGACCGTTACCCATGTGCCCGCTGCGTCGCGCTTCTGCACAGCCGCGTATGTGGTTTCTAGCCTGAGGTTGTTACGCGGATTCGCGCCAATGAAGGTGACGGAGACGGATTGGCCGCGATTGTACGTTGCGGCGACGTTGGCCTTTATGGCGCCGTATTTCTTGCCAATTGGCGGGTTATCGTATACGACGCCCGTGATGAAGCTGAAGCTGTTGTCGACGTTGTTTGGTGGAAGCGGGCCGGGGCCGGGGTGGTCGGCGGCGTCGGGCGCGAGGTAAGGCAAGTTGGTCAGCGTCAAATTGATGTATGCATTTAGCGTGTGTTGACCGTATAGTGTGCTTGCGCCTTCGTAGCGTTGGACACTGTACTCTTCCGCCGTGGTGATGTAGTGGGTGTAGGTGTTTGCGGGGCCACCGATGACGACGATGGGTTCGACGGAGGCAGGGGATCCGGTGAGCGACATGGAGATGGCAGCGTCGTGGACGGCAGCCTTCCAGCGGCGGCCAGCCATTGTGGACGCTTCGCCGGGGCTGACGATGATGAAGAACTGCCCCACGCGGAAGGACTGCACGTCCACTACATTCGGTGTCCAGAGATACGGAACCGTGATTTCACCCACGTCAAGTAATATTGGCTTCGGCCATTGGCATTTCTTCTGCGCTTCACTGGGTGCCTTGAGGAGCCCGGAAACAACTTTCCAGACCGGGTTCGCGTCGGGCTCGCCGGGGTCGTTCTGCGTGAAGTCGAAAAGTCCAGGCCAATCGGATGTTCCAGCCGCGAAACTATAGCCCAGAGCAGCAGGACAGGTCTCTACATACGTGCCGTTGGCGAGAGGGAACTTGAAATGCGACATGTCGTTGAAGGTGTGGTACGACTTCACCGAGTTGCCGACAACGTACGAGTCCCCATCCTTGATCTTGGAATAGAGATCGGAGGCGGCTTGGTACTGCAGCCGGCCGATTTCGTAGCAGGACTTTGCGCCGTTATCCTTTTCACGGAAAAATGGGCCACGCCCGTGGCACTTTTCGCTCTTCCCGTCGCTGCAGGTGCTCTTATCAAAGGAGCATTGCTGCCCTGACCCATCTTCACACCAGGCGCCGAGGACGTTAGGACTCGTGTCGCCAACATTCGCTTGGGAGAATCCTGCTACGAAATCTCCGCCCATAGACTTCTCGAAGAGATATGAGGCGACACCCTTGTTGTCACCAGTTACTAGGGTATTGTTTCCCAGCATACTCGTCCCGTGGACGGGAAACCAGGTCAACACGCCAAGATCCTTTCCCGCGGTACTCTGGAAAGCCAACATCGTCAAGTCCTTCTCGACTTCCCCATCATCCTCCGAGCTAACATTATACTTTGCCCGTTCCTCGGCCGGGTTTGCCAAGTAGGCGAACAGACTGCGGTTGATGTTGGCACCGAATACTTTCGTCTGACCGGTGCGAAGGTATCCAGGGCCAAGACTCTCATGGGCTCTCTTCACGGCGAGGACCGCACCGTCGACAATGGCTTGGTAGCTCTGCTTGTCAAACCCTTTGGTCGAGATTTGTGGTAGGAGGTAATTCAGCCACGCGCCCGGCCCGGAATGTGAATGCGTGCCCGTGACAGCAATGTTATGCTGTGAGTACACAGCGTAGTCGGATCCCAATGCAGCAAGGCCTTTTAGAATCCCGTATCGAATCGCCGTGTCGCCCATCGCAATGTCGGTGATGAGGTAGACGAACCTATCTTCTGGCTTATCAACGTCGCCGACAATGAAGGCGCGACAGTACAGGCGTTGACGCAAGCCCGTGCCGATTTGCGCCGAGTTGGCGTAGCCCATAAAGTTGAGTTCTACGACCGGACTAGGAGCTGTCAGAATCTGCGTCTCCAGTGTGAGGTTTAAAGGGGGCGGGTTTCATACCCAGTGATATCAGCTCTGCCAACACCGAGGAGGTACTCCTGTTTGCCCTCCTCTCGAATCTCCTTGGGTCCGTTGCCCCCAAACCTCTGCGCCCAGCCCGGTTCGTCTCGAAGACCAACCGACAGCGCCCAGGCCGCATATATCACAGCAAATACCAGGAGCGGCACCGCGACCCATGCCGCCAGTCTCCCCTGCCGCGTGCGCTGTCTCGCTGGCTCGCCTTCGTGCCCAGCGTCATCAAGTAGATCATACTTCTCGTGCTCATCCATGGCGAATAGCTCCTTTACAACAAGCTCTCGTGTCTGCACCCACCACAGCGGCGCCTGCTCATCTTTAATACCCACCCAGCCCTGCCTTCGGCTACCCCACCTCGGCAGCACGCCGTCAAGCTTTGAATCCATCGTATATCCCAGTATATCCTAGTTATACTCCGTACTTTGTATGCAAGCCACCGTCTGATCACTCCCCAAAGCGTTCAAGCTACGGCGATGCAGCACCCTGTTACCTGTCTCTCACCCACAAGCACCGTAGCGAGGCGAGACGAGCGTACCCGCACCGCTTCGCTTCCATAAACCAACTTCCCTTCTGATCCGGGGAGGTCCCGCGTGCGCCAACCGCCGTCATCCGTCGCTCTGAGTGGCTAGTATGTAATAAGTACGATATGTACTTGTACCATCCCGGCCACCCTCCCGTGACTGGACTGGCATGGCGCGCATCACCAGCCCTCCCCCCGCTTTGTGCGCCTGCCCCATTCTTTAAGCATGCCGACGCGGCTTCCTATTCGGGACTTGTGCGCTGGGTGGTTCTAATTCTGTTAGTCTCGGGGTTGAGATTATCACATGCGTACTAAGTACAGTGCCTTGAGCCTTTTATCTTTACTTACTTTGGCCCCGGTAAGGGCTATTTACCTCGTAGACATATTTATCTTCTCGGGTGGGGACTGGTGGGGATTGGGAGATCACGATCCCAATCACGATTGAACCCGTGCTACTGGTCACCACACAATCTGCACAACTCCACCATAAAAAGCTTGTGAGACAACCCCAAGTCCAAGCTTTTATTACGGCGCCCGAAAGACATATGCGACGCATTTCGCGAATTTCCCGTGAGCAAGAACTTCATACCCAAGTAGAAACGTCGTTATCTGGTTATGGAAGGTGGCCATTTGACCATTTAATTCTACATGCCACCTTTCGTTGTTTTGCCGGCAGCAAGGGTCATCCGCAATGGGAGGCTGCATCGCCACTTGTTGACGCCTTGCCGATTGGTTGTGGAGCGCTGTTCCCGAACAAGCTATACGCCGCCCCTAACAAGACAAAGCTCTTCTTCCTCTTCAACTCGCTGGAAGAGCAGACAAGGGCGGGATTCCTTTGCAAGGGAAGCTAAAGTTCGAGGTCTTCAGAGCCGGGCAGCATTCAAATTACTAGAGGTGGGACCGTCTTCCCCTTAATATACGCGAAGTGAATCTAATAGATTGAAAGATCGATTCGAAATATAAGCTGTTTAAGAAGGGACAGACTGTTATAGATCTGGTAAGGAGCTGCTGACCTCCCCAAAGCTCCAATCGCTGACAGTACAGGGTTATGCACCAGGAAGCTGGTCACAGGTAAGTCGTTTTTGGAGATGCCAATGGGAACTCGCTTGACGCTCAGTTCCAGGTTGCTGTAGAACGCACCAAGCCCAATGGCCGTATTATTGGAATAGATATTATTCCTGCCCAGCCGCCGAAGGGGGTATCAACTATACAAGGAAACTTCCTGTCAAAAGAAGTGCAGGCAGAGATCAAAAAGTTTCTCAATGATCCACATAGGGGTCGACCTAGCCAGCAGATGCCCATTTCTACAGTTCAAGAGCCCGACGTACAGTCTCCTGACGCCGTGAACGCGGACAATCCACTAGAAGATGGGCCTACGAGAGGCAAAGGGAGGAAGCTCAAGGATGAATCAGGAAAGACGGTTGATATTGTTCTAAGTGATATGTCCGCACCCTGGGAACAAACGAGTGGTTTTTGGAAGAGGAGTCTAAGTAATCCGTATATTAGGATGATGAATACGAGCGGTATACCGTTCAGAGACCACACAGGGAGCATGGTATGAGTAAACCTTTATTACGTCCCTCTTCCAGCTAACACGTCCAAGGATCTGTGCAACGCCGCGCTAGAGTTCTCATACGACACTCTCAAAACTGGCGGCCATTTTGTTTGCAAGTTCTACCAAGGCGCCGAAGATAAGCAGTTGGAGAACCGCCTCAAGAAGCTGTTCGGTGCCGTTCATAGAGAGAAGCCGGAATCTTCAAGAAGTGTTTGTACTCCCCAAAATGACATTCAGGCGTCATGCTTATGAGATTAGGAATCAAAGGAGGCATATTTTGTGGCGTTACGCCGAAAAGAAGCGGCCAAATATGCAGATATTTTCGGGACAGAAGGGGTGTAACAGCCTCCAAGATGCAGTGTAAAATAGGTTGGTTTAAGAGAAATAATATGAATTTCACATCTAAAGCGAACAGTGACTGGATGAGCAATTGGTCAAATACATAAAAGGCATATATTGCCTCCGTTCTATACATCTGAGTCTCATTATTTGAAACCCAGTAATTCTTACAAGGCCACAATCCTCGACTTCTTCAGCCATCCCCATACCACGAAGACATTGTTTTATCTCATCTTGTGTCACCACGACGTGCCTAGAATACGCCTATGAGAACGGTGGAAGCCAAAATGGGTATCCACCATTCTTGATGCGGAAAACGCTCAATAAAAAGCTGTACATGACGAAAATAACACCACACCAGACAACCACAGCAACTTGTTGAGTCCTCGGGTCAGATATGCGGGGAACCTTTAGAGCCAGCGAGATAGTAGCAAAGGATAGAAGGCCATCTGTTTCTGTTAGACGTGGTTCAGAGTAAGGGGACAATGAGAGCAAGTTACTTACACATGCCTGCCACTATTTGGGTCTCCAGGCCATATTGGTTGGAGAAGCCCCCTGCGAAATAACTGACGCCACCTTTTCCATCACCGACGACATATGGTACCTTTCTAATATGATTAAACATATGTCCACTTGTGAAGAGGAGAATGGCAATCAAGCTGATGGCTGCCCACAGGTTGCGGTTTTGGATGATAGGTAGCAAGTACGGCCATGCAACGCTCAGGAATGTGATTGTTCCGAGCGCAGTCGTTGTTACTGCAATAATGCGCACCCAGTTTATAGGGCGGCTTATCGCGGGATGAGGGCCATCAGGTATTTGTCGACTAATCCAGGCGTGTATTTGCTCGGCGGTTTGGTGTCTGTCAAAGTAAGCAGGTTATCATATGCGCAACAGCAGGTAGAACTCACCCGCCCGTGAAGTCATATTTGAGAGGCGCATTGCCTGCCACCGCGAGAGGGCCAGTGGTGGGTCGGAAGAATAGCAATACTGGGGCTGTTTGTAGCCCAAGCTATTATTGTTAGCACGTATATATTTCCAAATTCCAGATCGGTATGGTCTTACAGATTGAAAAGTGTCCTTGCCGTCGACAAAGTCCAGTGTGCTATATATCAGACGGGATTCGCCCTTCTTGTCGCCCTTGGCCCAGCTCTTGGCCAAAAGTTCCCATTCCGGCTGGAATTCGGTGCACATTACGCATCCAAATCTTGGCTCCAGAGCTGTCAAGAGGACTGCGACTGAGTAATCCCGTGGTGCCTTGGTCAATCTGCCATAGCTCGAATCAGTCAGCTTCAATGGAGACGACACCAGCGACTTGGCGTGATAATCGGGGAATCGATCCGTGGCTGCCTTTTTGGCGGCGAGGCATGGCGCCAAGAGGAGGGCGAATATCAGATCGCCGAAGAGACGCATCGTGAGATAAGATGTGTCGTTCAATTGAATCGCTACAATTGCGTTCAACACATGTAGTTGAGCTGGCATCACAGCTACTCGTTGTCCTCAAATCAAGCTTACGTAAGCTTTGAGTAAGCTAACAGGGGTATTGATAGTGTTGTTTACAGCTGACGCGATTGTCCGTAGCTATCCATGATCAAGTAAATAGATACCAACTACTTGGAGTATCGCATCTTTATGTCTAATTAATACTTACAGCTATTCGAGCTATACTTATGCATACCATGGATTCATCTTTGATGTTCGAGGATTCGACTACTGACGAGGTGTGTTCCAATGCACCTTGGTGGGGTTTATTGGGGTTACTGACGAATTTATAGCACATATCAACATCGCACTACATGGAATTGGAATATTCGAATAGCCTTTTGAAACAGGATAGCATTCTCAAGGACGAAAACGCACGACGCCTTCAGCTCCAAATCCTTCTGCTCCAAGATGACAACGAAGAACTGCAGCGACAAGTAGCCATTGAGACCGAGCGGAATACCCAACTTGCCATTGAGAACGAGCAAAACATTCAACTTCCTATTGACAACGAGGAAAACACTCAACTTATTTTTGAGAAAGAGCGAAACGTCCACCTTTCCAGTGAGAACGAGAAAAACACTCAACTTATTCTCGAGAAAGATCGAAAGATTCAACTACTTACCGTTGAGAGCGAGCGAAACGCTCGTCAACTTGCCCTCGAGAAGGAACGGAACACTCGACAACTAGCTATAGAGAGCGAGCGCAACATCCGCAAGCAATCACTAGGAGCTCCAGCGCCAATAATCCCCGACGAAACAGACGGAAACGTCCGCAAAAAGTCATCGGGAGCTCCAGCGCCAATAATTCCCGAAGAACTGGAACGCAACGTCCGCAAAAAGTCGTCAGGAGCTCCAGCGCCAATAATCCCAGACGAACCAGAGCCCAAGAAAAAGAAGCGAAAGATCTTCGGGACCGCAAAGACAATCTTTGATGAGGACTATAACGAGGCCGACAAACGACCAACAAAGATAACGCTCGCCCCAGCCCTGGCAAAACCAGGAGGAAACCTTGCTTTGCTTCGCAAAAGCGGTGTGGGTATTGCTAATGCTGCATTTTCGCCATTAAAAAAAGACAGGAGGGGTGGAAAGGCTGGCTTTCTTGGGGTTTAGCCGCAGGGGACACTATAAAATATTTCGGAACAAGTAAACTCCGTTCCGTACGACGCCCAAACCTCCAGCGAGCTTCCCATTTCACAGGCAATCGACAGGTATGGACGCGACAGGGGCGGCTGGCATTGCGACGCAACAGTCTCTTCTCGAAAAATCTGCTCATGGCGCGAAGTTTCTCATCGCATTACAGATAGGTTCACGGGCATTGACATTCGCCGCCAATCAGATTCTCCTCCGATTCATATCTCCAGACTTGCTAGGAGTATCGACCCAGTTCGAGGTGTACCTGATATCGGTATTATTTTTCGCCCGAGAGTCCCTACGAGTAGCAATACAACGGCAGTCCGAACTTTCGGAAAGTCCTGGGGAGGCAGACAAATCCACACAAGATGGGGAAAAATCAGAACGAAAGAGGAAGCTGGCCATAGAAAAGACGCAGGCTTTGGTGAATCTTGCCTACATTTCAATATGCCTGGGGACCGCCTTTGCCTTCGGGCTGGCCTGGGCATACACGCGTTCTCTGCGCTCCAACCCCAAGGTTCTCGGCACCCTCTACTTTAAAGAATCTCTCCAGCTCTATGCGATCGCAGCAATCTTTGAGCTGCTAGCCGAACCGTGCTTTGTTGTTGTCCAGCAGAAGTCCGAATACAAAACGCGAGCATTTGCTGAGTCTATAGGCGCGTTACTTCGTTGTGTCGTGACATGCGCTTCCATTATCTTCGCCTCCAAGACTGGCTTGGATCTCGGTGTGTTTTCCTTCGCCCTTGGCCAATGGACGTATGGCTTGTCAATACTTTTATGTTATCTTTGGCGAGTCTCAGCTATATCAGCTGTGGACAACTTCTCATTGCTTGCGCGACCGATAGCGCCAAGGTAAGTCGGCTGTGGTTCTCGGACTGCGCCTTTACTTACCAGATCTAGTAGTAATGAAACTTACATCATGTCGTATTTCTCAAAACCACTGGTGACGCTTGGGGCAAGTCTTTTTGTGCAAGGGGTTGTCAAACATATTTTGACAGAAGGAGACGTGCTCCTGATATCATATCTAGCTTCGCTTTCTGCCCAAGGAATATATGCCCTAGCATCAAACTACGGGGGCCTTGTTGCTCGCATGGTCTTCCAGCCCATCGAAGAGAGCAGCAGGAACTATTTTGGCAAACTTCTCTACTCCAGCGACGGCAAGCGTTCGAGTCGGACAATATTATCCGCTAGAGACGATCTGCACAAACTATTGCGGATATACACCCTCATGTCAATATCGGCAATGACCGTTGGACCAACCATGGCACCGCTACTTTTGAAGTTTGTTGTTGGGAGTAGATGGGCGTCAAGTGGTGCAGGGGACGTTCTTTCCAAGTACTGCTACTACATACCCCTCCTGGCATACAATGGCGTGTTGGAAGCCTTCGTATCGGTTGTTGCGACTGAATCCGAATTGAACCGGCAATCCCTCTGGATGTTGGCATTTTCTGTAGGATTCGCCAGCACTGGCTATGTTTTCCTCCGTCTACTCGATCTCGGCGCGATAGGTCTTGTATATGCAAATATGGCAAACATGGCGTTTCGGATACTATGGAGTTATAATTTTATCAACAGCTTTTTCCGCAGACATAGCAGTCAATTGAACTTGGCTCTGATACTACCAACAGCAACAACAGTTGCTCCTGCTATAGGTACTATTGCGGTATTTTACCACCAGAATGCACAAGAGGGCAGCGACATCAAACACTTCATCACCACCACTGTAATTGGAGCTGGCTTCTTCATTCTTCTGTAAGGAAATCCACTAATCTACTGAACATTTACCCGCTAACATAATAAGCGTCGTGTCCGAGCATAAGTTCCTTTTGCAATGCTACCGCTCAGTCCGAACGCCACCAACATGATCCCAATATCGTAACGGTCCTCAGTCGAATTTAATCTTGGTGGCCGCCTTTGAGGTGTCCACATCTTTAAAGAATGCACCATAGGCTTCGTGTCCCTTCTTCTTGACGGTCGTGCCAAATTTAAGCAGTTCGTCTGGGACCGGCTGGTTTGCAGCCTTCAAGACATTTATTAAGCTGTTACACATTAGATTCTTGTTGAGTTATGGGGTATCAATTTGAGAAACTTACGCTCCTGACTGTGCCTTGTCATGTTCCGTAAACAGAGTGATTGCCAACCCCTCCTTTCCAGCTCTTCCAGTTCGACCGATGCGGTGCACGTAGTCCTCCACGGTAAGTGGGAACGTGCAGTTCACGACAAGCTTCACCGCTGGAATATCCAGACCTCTCGCTGCAACGTCGGTGGCGACAAGAACCGGTGTAGTTCCCTTTTTGAAAGCGTCAAGACTCTTCGTCCTCTGCTCCTGTGATAGATCGCCGTGAATACCGGCAACTCTAATACCCTTTGTGCGGAGGAAACCTTCAACTCTAGTTGCTTCCTTCTTGTAGAGGCAGAACACAAGAATCCTATCGTCCTTCTGGCTGCCGCTCTGGTGCTCCTTGAGTATTTGCAAGAGGCGGAACTCCTTGCCGCGAGGATCGACGACCTCGACCTTCTGCACAATGCGACTATTCGCCCGTAGGTCTCCCGTGGGGTTGTCTCCGATAGCAATTTTAATTGGCGACGTCATGAACGTCGCTGCCAGTGACCGAACAGATTCTGGCCAAGTGGCCGTGAACATGAGCGTCTGTCTCTCACCCAACGGGCGGGCGGTATTGATAATCTTCCTAATCTCCTCTTCGAAACCTTTATCCAACATCCTGTCCGCCTCGTCCAAGACGACATATGAAACCTTGCTGAGATTCGCCGAGCCCTCCTGGATGAGATCGTTCAGGCGACCGGGTGTTGCGACGACGATGTCGGCAGTCTTGAGCGCTCTTCGCTGCTCATCCTTGGCCACGCCTCCGTATACACAGACGGCTTGCATGCCAGACAAGGCGGCGAGCTTGTTGATTTGCTCGTAACTCTGCATCGCAAGCTCACGAGTTGGCGAAACAACCACAGCCTTTGCCCCCTTGAACTTTGGCTGCTCGCTGATGTGTCTGATACATGGTACTGCGAACGCCATTGTCTTCCCTGAACCGGTCTCCGCCACTCCAATGACATCTCGACCGGCTAACAAAAAGGGCCATGCAGCCGCCTGGATCGGGGTGGGGTTCTTGAAATCTTTGAAGGGCGCGCGTTGTTTTGGGTCGGTAATTGGAAGGTAAGCAAAATCGGTAATAGGTCTCAGCAATGGCTGTGACGTTGGGTCCGTAATGTTGATGAAGTTATCAGTCAAGAATTGGTCAATCTTGGACTGTGGAAGGTTTGCCAAATCGGCAGATGGAGTATAACTGCCATTACTGGTAGTCTCTGCTGGTGTCGTCGACTCGGTGGATGGGGGCGTAACTGAGGCAGGTTCGGCATTCTCCAGCTTCTTTGCCTTCTTCAATGCCTTCTTCTCTGCCTTTTCTTTCTTCAGAGCAGCCAGATCTTCCGGTGACGCATCGCCATCTTGCTCAAGAGCAAGCTTCTCCTTCTTCTCGCGACGTTTCCTCTCCTTGCGGGCTTCTTTTGTTTCTTTTACAGAATCATCGGCGCCAATGTCTGATGCGCCACCTGATTTTGCTTCCTTGCGGCTTTTCTTTTTTGCTGGCGTACTTGTCAGTACTCCGGCAGACGCAGCAGCGACTTCGGTTTCTTCGAGTGCTCTCTTGACCATGATTGCGCGATTGTGCAAATATGTCAAAGCTGTCAAATTTCTCAAAAGTTCCGGCTAGGAACGAGACTAAATCAAAAAATATTCTGGGCTTTCACAATCGGATCAAATTTTCGCCGTGTACAGTCAGCATGTCATGTGATGATAAATTATAGGTTCTGAATTTATTTTCATAGAACGACCCTGCGCTCAAACTAAGTTATCCCAATTTGGAACAGTGAGCAATATCGAACCCCTAAATATACATAATCCAAAGAAGGAGAGTTAAGTCGCATGACACTTTTCAACTGGCCCAATGCCATTTCCGGATATCAATTTTCATAGAACCCAGCCCGCCATCAAGCAGAAGTCGCTCTGCTTACCAATTGTTTTTCGTTTGCATACGAATTCCCCGAATTCACCGTCTTTGAAAAATCCCATCATGCCATCCACATATGGCCGCACACGTACTCTCCGTAACAGGTGATCCAATACCTTACGCGGTCGCCGATGACCCCTGGGTCACAGTCTCGATATCAATCTTCGGTAAGCTTGAGCCAGTTCCACCGAGATTAGTAGCCTTGGTCTCCGGGTTCTTGGTGTAGTAGTTTGAAATGGCCGACTTGATTGCATCCTCCGCCAGCATAGAGCAATGGACTATAGTATAATTAGCAAAGAGTTTTCCATATTATGGTAGGTAATACTTACGTTTCACCGGAGGTAGGCATAATTCTTTGGCAATCTCCGTATTCCGTACCCTTCCGGCCTCCTCCAAGGTCATACCCCGAACAAGCTCCGTCAAATACGACGAGGAGGCGATTGCTGAGCCGCATCCGAAAGTCTTAAACTTCACATCGGAAATGGTGTTGTTGCTGGGATCCACACGGATCTGGAGCTTCATCACATCACCACAAGCTGGAGCGCCAACAAGTCCTGTTCCGACATCGGTATCGGCCTTGGACATGCTTCCCACATTGCGCGGCTTTGAATAGTGATCGAGCACCTTCTCGTGGTATTGTCTGCGGCCATTTGGGATGCGATTCGCGATGACGGGTGTTGCAATCCGTGCCGAAGAAGGTCCAAATGCCCGGGTCGGGGTTGATAGTACCCTCGCGGCCACCCGCGGAGCAGTAGCGATAGCGCGTTGAAACATCGTAGATCTCGCAGTTATGTGATAAATCAATTTAGTCCAAATGGTAGGTGTTTAAAAGTTGATCGAAGTTGATGAAGAGGTAGTTGGTCGTTGAATTTCGAGGTCTGAGGGTATTGAGGAGGATGATGAGGATCAGATAAACGGTTACCGCGGGAGATCCAGCATATGTAATCATCGGCATTGGTGGCAAATTCCGATGGCACGTGATGAGCCCCATAATCGCCCCTGCTACCATTGATAAGCCTACGCCCCACAGTAAAGATAGCAATGTGACAAATCCGGAGTACTTCCAGGCTACAACCCCGCCCTTCTCGTCATCCCGCCATTTTGTCATGTTTGCTCAAGTTTAGACCTCTCTGTCTGGACAACAACCAATAGCTCGCCTCAATAGTACCAAGCTCATCATCCACTACAAAGCACAAAACACTACTTTATTATGGGCATCTAATTGTCCCGAGTTCTCGTGAAATCCCGAAGACCACAATATTATAATCTTTCGCCGCCCGTCCATCCCATACGCTCGCTCCAGACACAGCACAACATGGCGTGTAAACATCTCGAATCTTTGGGTAAGCTGATGATAGTCGCAATCCAGCTCACTACCTACATATCCTTCATTGTCCTATAGGCTTGATCTTGTGGCCTGCGAATTCCATCACTGCCAACCTTCTAACTTGATCTAACAGACCTGCGCCCGCCGCGCCCAAATCAAGCTGTTTACCGTGAAGACTGTACACAGTGCTTTGATTCTATTGTAAGTATACAAACTCTTTGGAATTTACAACGATGCATTGCTAATACTCTCATCTAGGATGATTCGACTGGACTAGACGTTTGCCTCTATTGCTTCAATGGAGGATGTACTGGCGAGAGAAATCATAGTCAACTACACTATGCTCGGTCGCAGCACCCTCTCGTTCTCAACATCCGCCGAACCAAACGAGTAATTGTTCGAGATGAACCTAGGCAAAAGATGTCGAAGCTCGCCATATCTGCAGAAACAGAAGCGGATCGTTTCGATACCCACTTAGCTGTTCGCTGCTACGAGTGCGGGATTGATGATGTGGATAAAACTTCTGCCCTTATCGCATCGGTTGTTGATGGAGTCATGAAAGCAAACACATTTTCTAGACAAGAAGAAGTTAAAGCATGGGAACAGGAGATTACCTCTTGCGAACATATTCTCACGCTCGCCCAAGAACCGTCACGAGCAATAGAGTCTCAAGATCTTGGCCACTGCTCGATGTGCAGCTTGCAAGAAAACCTTTGGCTATGTCTTCAATGTGGGAACTTGGGTTGTGGCCGAGCCCAATTTGGCGGAGTTGGTGGGCAGTCTCATGGCTTGGCACACGCCGATGCATCGCACCACGCTGTTGCCGTAAAGTTAGGATCAATCACCCCTGAGGGCACGGCCGATGTGTACTGTTATCAGTGCGACGAGGAGAGGGTTGATGAAGATCTTGGGAAGCATCTAGCTCACTGGGGCATTATTCTTGCTGAGCGCGAGAAGACAGAAAAGAGTCTCACGGAAATGCAGATTGAACAGAATCTAAAGTGGGAATTTTCGATGACCACAGAAGACGGGAAGGAGCTCAAACCATTACTCGGCCCTGGCCTAACAGGTCTTAAGAATCTCGGCAATAGTTGCTACTTGGCCAGTACCGCCCAGTGTCTATTTTCGCTACCTCAGTTTCAAAAACGATACTTCCACCCCGAGGAAATACCCTCACAAGTCCAGGAGCCGGCGCAAGACCTTGAGACACAATTGCGAAAGATGGCCGATGGTCTTCTCTCTGGCAGATACTCAAAGCCCGATTCAGATGTTGTTGCATCCGAGTATTCAGCAGAGGTTCCTTGTCAAAAAGGCCTCGCCCCATCAATGTTGAAACATCTAGTTGGTCGTGGGCACGCCGAGTTCTCAACAATGCGCCAACAAGATGCCTTTGAGTTCCTACTGCATCTCTTCAAGCTCATCAATCGTTCCCAGCACCCACCAGCATTAGGCGACCCAACAGATGCATTCCGATTCGTCTTGGAGCAGCGACTACAATGCCTGGCATGTAAGAAGGTTAAGTACAGCACGGAAGAACAGGATAATATTTCTGTCCCACTTCCTGTCCGAAAGATCGAGCGGCAAGGCGGTGAATCAGAGCCATCCGGTTCTGCAGGGGAATACGAGCCTGTCACATTTAAAGAATGCTTGGACAGCTTTACTGCGGAGGAGGTTGTCGAATTAACTTGTGCCTCCTGCGGGAGCAAGGACGGCTTTACCAAGAGATCCCTTTTCAAAACGTTCCCCGCGGTCCTAGCCGTAAACGCTAGGCGAATCATGCAGGTGAATTGGGTACCGACGAAGGTGGACGTCCCAGTTCTCGTTGGTGATGAGCCCATCACGCTAGATGGTTACAAGTCGCACGGGAAACAGGACACTGAGGAGCTTATGCCTGACGATGTAGGGACCACTCAGCCATCCTTTTCTGCAAACCCAGAAGCTCTTTCAAACCTAGAACAGATGGGATTCCCAGTCGCTCGCTGCGAAAAGGCGTTGCATGCGACCGGGAACAGTGATGCGAACGCGGCCATGGAATGGCTATTTACTCACATGGAGGACCCTGACATTGATGAGCCGCTTGTTCTTGGGAACTCCGCTGGACCATCAGCCCCTGTGGATGCTGAGAAACTCGAAAACCTTGGCAATATGGGGTTTAGCCCAAACCACGCCCGTAAAGCTCTGAAGGAAACTGGGGGTGACATGGAACGAGCTGTCGACTGGCTCTTCAGCCACCCTGATGACCAGGGCGATGTTGACGACGGTGGACAAACTTCAGATAGTGGTCGCCCGAATGAGACGCCTGGTTCCGATGCTTTACCTGCCAGGTTTGAGCTGCAGTCGATCATCTGCCATAAGGGTGGCAGCATCCACGCTGGGTAAGCCGAGCCAATCCATTCTTATAACTTGTTACGTGCTGACATTACGTAGCCACTATGTAGCCTTCATTAGGCGGCAGCTTGACTCGAATAAGGCCAAGTCATGGGTCCTCTTCAACGACGAGAAGGTTGTGGAGGCTGACAATGTGGAGGAGGTGAAGAAATTTGCCTATGTATATTTCCTGGAGCGTTTGTAATCTTCCACCAGGAGCTTGAGTTATCAAGCGTCGACATGATCTATACATCTATTAGGGATGTTGCTTGCGTAGAATATGATAAAGCTACGAGCCCATTTGAGTGTATTATTCCACTAGAGCAGCTATGACTTTGTCGTAGATGAAGTGATGCTGACGTCTTGCCACGTACACAAGATATTAAAAATGTCGCCAATACCACAACAAAACAGAATTAGGCACATAAGCAGCCGTTAACCAGACTGTAGAGTCGGAGCGCTGTCACAATACACTTCAACTTCACATATGGTGGTGGTTAGTGCCTCAGGCATGAAATGCCCCTCACTCACTACCACTCTACGCGAACGCGTACACAAACCCCACCCAACCCAACATCGCGTCAACCGCGCCATTGTCGCCTCTTCATTATCTGCCTCTTCAGCCTCCTTCACTCCTTCCTGCACCTCGCCAGCAACAAACGATACAACCCGAAATCATGGCCACCGATCTTGCAGCATCTAAGATTACACCCGGGGTTCTGGAGTTTGTCTACCGAAATCGGACCGCAGTCTGTGGAGCTTACTAACATTATCCAGTGCAATCTTTAACGACCCTGACCGACGCGCCACGGACTTCCCAGTACCGGTATGCCAGTGCGTCCAGATTAAACCTTTGGCTTCCCAAGGCAATGGAGCAGAGAGATATAGGGTGGTCCTCAGCGACACCAAGAACTTCGTACAGAGCATGCTCGCTACAGGTACGACGGATGAATGGCGTCACTTGGCAGACCGACATCTAACAACAGTACAGGGGCCAACCACTTCATACACGACCAGAAGCTGAAGAAGGGTTCACTGGTGCGTCTGAAACAATTTCAGGCAAATGCCCTCAAAGGCAAGCGGTGAGTTAGCCCCAGGTGTCGTCCATATCAGACACTAACTATTATAGGATCCTGGTGATCATGGATATCGACGTTTTGGCCGAGTTTGGCGAGCCTGATAAGATTGGTGACCCTCAGGCGTTGAAGGTGAAAGACGAGGAGGAAGATGTGAAGCCTGCCCCAGGTGCCGTATCAGGTGCCGGGTTCTACGGAAACAAGCCCCCCCAGCAACCAGCAGAGCGATCGCTCCCGTCTCGTAACGGTCCTTCGAGTTCTGCATCACACGGGACCATATACCCCATTGAGGCGTTGTCTCCATATGCACATAAATGGACCATCAAAGCCAGGGTATCGAACAAATCGGAGATCAGGACATGGCACAAACAGAGTGGCGAAGGGAAATTATTCAGTGTCAACCTACTCGATGAAAGCGGGGAGATCAAGGCTACCGGGTTCAACGAGCAATGCGACCAACTATACGACCTATTCCAAGAGGGTTCCGTGTATTACATTTCATCGCCATGCAAAGTTCAGCTTGCGAAGAAACAGTTCACAAATCTCCCAAACGACTACGAGTTAACCTTTGATCGGGAGACGCAGGTTGAAAAGGCCGAAGATCAAGAGAACGTCCCACAAATCCGATTCAACTTCACAAACATTGCGAATTTACAAACGGTAGAGAAGGATACTACGATTGATATTATTGGAGTGCTCAAGGAGGTCGCCGATGTCAACCAGATTATTTCAAAGTCTACCAGTAAACCATACGACAAACGAGAGCTGACTCTCGTTGACGACAGTGACTTCTCGGTTCGTTTGACCATCTGGGGAAAGACCGCGGTGTCTTTTGATGCTCAGCCCGAATCGATCGTTGCGTTCAAAGGAGCCAAGGTCTCGGATTTTGGTGGGAGGAGCTTGAGCTTACTATCTTCCGGTTCCATGACCCTTGACCCTGACATACAAGAGGCTCACAAGCTCCGGGGCTGGTATGATACTCACGGACGCAGTAACACCTTTGCGTCTCATTCTGGCATGGCGAGTGCTGGAGCTGCAGGAGGCCGCCAGGATCCCGTCATGACCGTTTCCAAGGTTTACGAGGACAACTTGGGTATGACCGAGTCAACCGACTACTTTTCTACCAAGGCAACGATTGTATATATCAAGCAGGAGAATTTCGCCTATCCTGCATGTCTAAGTGATGGGTGCAACAAGAAGGTTACGGACATGGGCGATGGGACATGGCGCTGCGAAAAGTGTGATGTCACACACCCCAAGCCCGAGTACAGATATATCATGTCCCTCAACGTCAATGATCACACTGGCCAGCTCTGGCTGAGCTGTTTTGACGATGTTGGACGGCTGATTATGGGCATGTCTGCCGACCAGCTGATGAGTCTGAAGGATAGCGATGACCCAGGTGTTGCGCGGGCATTCGAGGAGGCCAACTGCAAGACTATGTTGTTCAAGTGCCGGGCCAAGATGGACAGTTTCCAGGACCAACAACGGTAAGCATTCCCACCGTTGACTTTGTTGAGAAGATGCTAACGGGGTAATGCAGAGTGCGTTATCAGGTCACCGGTGCAAGTCCCGTCAACTACACGCAGGAAGCACAGAAGCTGGCCGAGATGATTAAATTGTACAACATCTGATTATTATGAGCGTCGAATAGTCTGAGTTTTCGTGGATTGTCTAATTCAGGCAGTAAACAGTACCTATGATGGACTGGATGGGGAAATTCTCACTGTAACGAAAATGAGTCGTATGGCTGAATGGGATAAATATTAGGTTAGTATTACAACCAACCACTGAGAGGCAAAAAATGTGTAGAATTATTCACCAACATTGAATTATCTCACCTTTTAATTGCACAGTAGAAATCGCGACTATACGTTAAAATGGACTACATAATGATACCTATTTAAGTGACGGCTGTATCTTGTGAGTTGAAGAAGGAGAAAGGAGTGTGGATAATATTAATTATTAGTTATAAATTCATCTTCACGAGTATATATTACCAGTAAGCATGGATGGGTCAGTCAATAGATTTTAATTCAAATTAAATTTGAATGATTTCTTCATAATCTCCTCATACTATTCATTAATCCGTGACCCAGTTGCCGTGATTCATAAGCTTCCACCTCCTCCATGCACCACCCCTTCTCCCCTATCTTGACCTAACTCATGCTACATCACACCCATAAGATCTTCGTCGTCCGGGCCAGCAATCCAACCCAGCTCGTCTTCACCATAGGCATCAGCATAACCTGCGCCGGCCTGTTTCTTCTTTTGTTTACGGACCCATGTCAGGTATTCCTTCTCGTGCGTAAGAAGATGGTCAGTGGATTTGATATCTTCCACCATAGATTCGATGCGGTCCATGGCATCAACAAGTTCTCGCCCCACCATAGCTTCATCGGCGACCCGTTCTGTCGGGGCGAAACGGAGAAACGCAGGTCGACCCCCCTGGGCACCGACAAGAGTGCCTCGTAGTTCTCCTTGGGAGATCATATTACTGACCAAGGCCTCCACGGCACTCTGGCTCTCCAGACCGACACCTGTCTCGGCACTAACGGTGTTTTCAAAGATATAAGAGGCTGGAATCGTCTCGTACAAACTCGACAGCCTGCGTATCTGGTGGTTTTGATGGGCTCCCAGTACGACACGTATCAGACCAGCATTCCCATCTCCACTCCAGATGTTCATGCCGGCAGTAATTTCCGCCTTGAGTCTCGGAGCAGATCCCGACTCAAACAAGCTTGCTACCATATCATAGGGCTTACCCATGATATGGAACGCCTTGGTGGCATTGCTGTTTGTATTAGGCGGAAGGGTCGGGATCTTCCCGGCCAGAAGAACCCTTAACAATGTCCACTTTTTGTAAGCCTCCACCATTATCTTGCTAACCGCAATGCCCCTGATCGGATATGTAATGACATTCTCAAGACACTCCGCGGCATTCTCCCACTGTTGTAGACCGATGAATATTGAGCCGCTGAACGAGAAATATTCAAGGATATCCTGTGTACTTATTTTCTTGGTGAGACCCGACTCTACCGTGAGGTACTCATGGGCTCTGAGACGAGGTGAGCAGGCATGCTTCGGGTGACGGCCCGAGATTGGAATATATAAAATGTGTCGCTCGAGGATTGGAGCCGCACGAGAGTATTCCTGGGATTCAAGGGCTAGCCGGCTCAGAATAAGATGCGCCGATGTCAATGTTGACGCCTCTGGGTCCAGTCGCAGAATAGCACTGGCGATGGGTGAAACAGCAGCTCCAGCCTATATATATATATATATTAACAATCTATGTCAACGAGCTTGATGGGGTTGGTAAATACCTGTCCAAGATGACGGGCAAGCGCTGCCACAATCGTAATGATTTCTAATGTCTCCGACCCGATATATCTGACCTGTCTAGATTCGAAGTTCTCCAGAAAGTGCACGATTTTTTCCCATAACGGCAACAATTCTGCGGGTGAGGTGTTGTCTTGAACCGATTTGGGGGCGTTCTGGACGTCGTTGATGCGCGCGAGAAGTGCAAACGCATACGGTATTGAATTCAGTGCCGGGTTGATAACCTGCAGAGAGTTAGTTAGTCAAGAGCATGGGGTTGGAATGGCGAGAACCAACATTGAGAATATCTTCACCCCCCGAAGTCGCCTGAAGAAGTGTCTTTGCGGGAAGCTTCTTGATATTTTTGACCTGCGACTTTATGCTCTCGTCGTACTGTTCGTCCGACAGAGGTTGAATGGGCGGCGGATGGACTGGAAAGGATAGCAACAATGGAAGTAGTTTGTCCATTTCCGTCTGTAGGGTGGGTTATTGTCAAGCCGTGACGTTGTGAGGTCGATATGTTGTGAGGTGAACGTCAGATTTGTGGTCCAGGCGACCACGCGATAGCTTCTTTCAGCAGTATGCCTTACCCACCTTCAAGGTACTGCTTAGTGGAGAAGTGGAGTAGAGATCCTGCAGACACTTATCGGTGCGCGAGAGTTGTTGGAACGTCGCCGTTAAAAATGAATGGGCAGAAGAGTAAGTCCTCTACCTTGAGCCAAAAAAACGTTATGTATTGTTATAGCTATCGTTGTTGCACAGTACCTTCAAGGCCGCGGGACATGCGGGATGTTTGCGGAAGCATGGTTCTTCCGCGACGTCAGGTACCAATCGGATTGTAGGCTCGGATTGTGTCTTTATCCAATCTATCTCTCACAAATGACTCTTTAAGAGCTCTAAATCAAAACACACAAGCTGTTCGATCTTACAACTACAAACTTACAATCAGTTGATTCCCCCATACCACATTCCCACCCAGCGACAACACCACCCC
>JPJV01001686.1:0-11565 GCA_000750745.1 Pseudogymnoascus sp. VKM F-4281 (FW-2241)
GGGGGGGGTAACGAAGGACTGAATTCGAATAGCCGATGCAGTTGCAGGCATAGAAGTAATGAATGAATACCAATGAAATAACGTGAGGAAGTACTGTAGCTTTAATGTCGTGATTATTCGTGAAAACTTCCGCCTGTTGACTTTTTTAGTAGTACGAGAGTACATGTGCTGGGTCGGGACGATAAATAGTGCCCTGTGCTAGTAGTTCGCGGGCACTAAATGTATGATGCCGGCTCCCTAGGACAGGGCGCGGTTGTACTAAGTTGGTTACATTGGTGTATGGATTTGGTACTCTACAGTGTGTTCCTGAATATATATATAGGAGGCGTAAGGTAAATCCAGGGGCAATAAACTATATAAAATGTGCGTGCGCGTATTACTCCGTAGAAGTATAAGTTAGTAGTACTACATGTTATAATAGTACATGTTACTCCGTAGATAATAATAATATATGCTATATAGTCAGCTTCCTATCTGTCTTTACCGTGCATCAGTCGCGGCTTTATATGCTACAGCTAAAGCCCTCACAGACCCCCTTTCTCATTTCTATTTGGGTGTGTCGTTTGGTGTTACTGGGTGTAACTACTAGCAACGCCCTAATAGGTAATTAGGAGCCTGACTAACAGCTCCATAACATAATATATAATTTCCTCCTGCTGCCTACGACCACTCGTATAGCAACTACAGCGTCTACTTAAATAAAGAACTATGGCTTCATTTATACTCCCTTACTGTACAAATACATCTAATTATTTATATTATTACTAACATTTTTACACAGTTCCTTGTCTTTTTACCTCACTTCCTCCCTTACGCCCCTTCCCGTTGCTAGGTGAAACGGAAAAAGGGTCAACTCCGGCACGGAACATCTTTCGACCGACTCACCAACCCGCCCAGGGAGCTAATCCTTTAGCACGACAAAAGATCCTCACGAGCTTCTCTCTCCCCTTCTTCTCTCCCTCCCCTTTCTCGCCGCTTCATAACTCTCCCCGCGCCCCCGTCCCATTTCTTTCGGCCGCCACGCCGACTCGCTGGCTTCATTTTAACGACTCTCTCTTGCTATATCTGCTGCTCGAGAGTCATTTTTTATATACCCCAACCAACCCGCTCTCATTCTCTCCTGCGTCGTGTCGCCCTGACTACGACCGACGCCTATACGGAAAGGTTTTGTCGTGGGGGTCGAAGCTATAGAGAGCTACTTGCCAAGCGTGTCCTGTTGAGCCGGCATCACGAGATTCATATAATCATCTGCTCACGACTATCTTCTCCAGCGACTCTTCTTTTCTTCTCCTTGTTCTTCTCCTGTTCGAGGTTTTCACGACGCACAAACAAACGACCGACGAGCGAGCGACTGCATCTATCCGCCGCCGTTGCCCGCCCGCCATGACCTCTCAACTGAATTACGACGAAATGTATCACGACCCAACAAACCGCTCGACTCCCGGAGGGAACGCGAACCGCCCTTATCCAAATATCGGAGGTGGAGGTGGCCAGCGCGCCGTCTCGAGCAATTTTGACCCTTACGCACAGCAGCAGCAGGGCCAGGGATACCTGCAAAACGAGTACGCCGCCATGCGCTACGATACCCAACGCCCCGATCGCCTCCCCCAACCCCAGACGCTCTACCAGGCCCCGGCCTTCAACGCCTACGATGGCGCGCAGACGTGGAGCAACAACCCTTCCGCAGCTTTCAGCTCAACCATGGGCCCGCCCTCGAGGAACCGAGCACAGGCGCGGAGGGGAGCCCTGCCAGCAGTGAGTACTTCGCGAGACCGCCATAACTGGCACGCCGCTGACATCCAGAAGACATGGTTAGATCAGCCACAGCAGCAGCAGCAGAATGCACAATACCCCAGCCTGCAAACCCAGCAGCCAATGCAGGGCATGCCAAACGGACACCAGCCGTCGATGTATCACGCGTCTCAGTCGGCGCAGCCGCAGCGACAGGACCGTCAGGGCTCGTCGACCGAGGACAGCGCGTCCGAGGAGCTCATCCCGACGGCAATTGTCATCAAGAATATCCCGTTTGCTATCAAACGCGAGCAGCTCACGGATGTGATGTCCGAAATGCACCTGCCCCTGCCGTACGCTTTCAACTACCACTTCGATAACGGAGTGTTCCGCGGGCTCGCGTTTGCGAACTTTTCAAGCCCAGATGAGACGGCGATCGTCATCGACGCCATGAACCACATGGAGTTGCAGGGCCGCAAGCTGCGCGTCGAATATAAGAAGATGCTGCCACTTCAGGAACGAGAGCGCATCGAGCGCGAGAAGCGTGAGAGGAGGGGACAACTCGAAGAGCAGCACCGACCTATGCAGATGGGCGTGCACAACTCGGCTTCCATCTCCTCCTTATCCTCTGCCCTGCCCGCTACCTCGCCGTCGCCAGTGTCCATGCGCGGCCAGCAGGAGACGAGTAAGTTGATTTCCAGTCACCCTACGATGATTACACCACTAACAGCAACAGAAATCGACATGAACGATGCCACTACACTTGATTACTACGGCCGCCTCGTTGTCTTCAAAGACGATGAGACCAGACGCATGTTCGTCGTCGAGCCGCCCGTGCCCGCGACTTACCGCCGCGTCCTGCACGAACTGGCCCACAAGCTAGGCCTTGAGCACGAATCGGCTGGCACAGGTGACATGCGCCATGTGCAGATCTTCAAAGACAAGCGCAGCAACCCGCACTCCATGTCGGCTGGCCTGCTCTACAATGACACCTCGCGCCGCGGTCTCGCGCGCGCCGCCACAATGGACTTCAACGAGTCTCGTGACCCCCTTTATCACACCTTGCGCACTGCCTCGTCAGCTCTTCTCGATGTGCCAGGCTCGCCAAGCGCCCTGACTGGTGCCCCGCGCTCGTTGCGCGAAGCTAAATCCTTTGGCGACCTCCAAGCGCGCACGTCATCGCCCGCGCTCTCGAGCTCCTCTTTCCCCGCCAACCTCTCCCACAACGCAGCGCGCTACGCGGATTACCAGAACACGCAGCTTCCCCCGCGCGACGACTACCTTCCCACTGCGTTTTCCAACCTGGCCCTAGGCTATGAGCGTGGCGGCACGGCACCACGTATCCCTACCGCCGGGGCGATCGGGTCTCAACGCTCGACGCACGGTTTGGGGACGTACGAGGAAGTGCAGCGCGGTGGGGCTGCGGGAGGCGGGGCTGTGGAGCGACAGCCGCGCGGGCCGGGGTCGGAGTGGGGTGCTGGATTTGCGAGAGCACGTACCAACGGACATGCGAGTCGAGGGAGTGGAGAGCTGGATCTGGGGGAGGTGGAGGCGGAGACGCGACAGCAGCAGCAGCAGCTTGATGGTGGAGGAGGTGGGGTGTCGCTTTTACGATACGATGTTTCCTCATGAGACGATGCTTTTATGACCGCACGATGGATGATGGGATGATGGGGGTGCTAGAATGTATCTGAAGATGGTGGTGGGGGTTGGTATACTATGGGACTCAGCAACGCAAGACGCCGAGTGTTGAACGAACGCGCGACGACGGACGAATTGATGGACGAAGCCCGATGACTGAAACGGATCCGAAGTTAGATTGTGCTTTTTTTCCCCCTTGCTTTTTCGCAACCGTTTTATGTCTTCTGTTTTTGGCTTATTTATTACGTTTTTTTCGGGGGGGGGTGAGGACGGAGAGGAAATCGGTGGGGTCGTCGCGACCAGGGGGGTAATGATACCAGCAGGACAAACCCCGGGGGGTAGTCAAGGGAAGCTGTTGGCGACGAGGAGACGCAGGCTGTGTGATCCTAGAGTCTAGGATAGGGGTGGGTGGAGGATATCATACGTTTATATGCGGCGCGTGCGTTGGGAGGAAACTGTAATATTAGTGCACAAATTTGCGAAAACGGGAAAAAGGGGAACCAGGAACCACAGATACAAGACAGAAGGAGAGGGCGCTAGGTACCAATGTTGGGACTTGGAAACGGATGGGCGGCTGGCTGTGGAGGTTTAATGCATGTTGACTGGATTGATCGAATTATCTTTGTGCGATGTCCTATCTTGTTGTGTTTATCTGCTGCTGAGGGCTGTTTTTGTGTGGATGTTGTGATCTCTCTTCTCTTCTACTTCTTCTTCGTCTTCGCCTTTATCTTTTTTTCTTTCTTCTCACTTCTTCTTCTCTTAGGGTTGGGAAGGGAGGCATGGTTATTAAGACGCCAATGCGTTGATTGGATGTGGCGTTTGTCATTGGAAGCTAGAGATTTCTGTGGGCGACCTGTTTGCTGGAATCGATGATGGTGATGACGATTATGCGTGCCGTGCTTTTTGTGTTTGAATTTGATGTGATATTTGCGTGCTGCATGATTTTGATATATGCATGTTTGTGTTATGTGAGCTGTGTTGGATTTAAGCCGTCTGTGTGTTGCTGTGTTCGACCACTGGGGAGTGAGAACCTACGATGGTTGGCATATTAAAAAAGTGTGACTTTCATGCGAACCTGCATGTATCTTCTTCGTTTTTCTCAATCGCTCCAACTTATTGCAACCAACTTGCCCCCTTGCCTACTGTTACCACGCAATTCGTTCATTATAGGTTTTCATGCATGTTTTTGCCTGATACGCCACTCTGACGTGCATGGCAGTGTTTGCTGCAACGAGAATTATCCCGCAAAGTCTCCAAGCAGAGGATGGAAGTGTCTCCCAGACCCAATAGGGTCCAGAAGCTGTGCGGTGACACATAGACGTTGCTGAGTGGACGCCGTATGCAGATGGAAAGCTGAATAAACCAAAACCCATGATGGTGTCCCAAAACACAACACCAAGTTTAATGACCGCCAATAGCGCCGCAGGCATTTCACAGTGGCTACGGGATCAGGCTCATCATTCCACATCTCTGTTCAGGTAAATCGGACTGCAAACCGCCATCCTCTATGGCTTTGGCGATGACTTTTTCTGTCTTAGGGATAGGCATCTCGATCCAAACAGATGAACGTATTTGGCCGCCTTTGAGAATGTTTATTGATTCCCAGCTTATTTGGTATGCGAGCCTTGTTTGAATAGGTAGTGTCCCTGCGGGCTTGGTGACTATCCTGCAGAGCTGCAGAAGTAACTGCACTAGCAGACAAACAACCAATTGCCTAGACTTCTACTGTATTTCATAACAGCGGGACGCAAAAGGCGATTAAATGGGCTGGTGGCCCTATTATTGTTCGTAAAGACCAGATTGAATTATCACAACCACATTGTGACGACTAGCTACACAAACCCAACGTTAACCACACAACAAAAAGTAGACAAACTACCTGTTGCGCCAAATGGACGCCCACGATGTCAGCTCACAGTATTTAGAGATCTTAAAGAAATTTGAGCAGACATTGAAGGAAGCCAAAAAACGTCAAGGCGAGCGACCCAAGGATCGAAAGCCTCGCGAATATGCCTATATGAGATTCATGTTGGCGTATGGGTCCACGATTCACAAACAAACTGGCCATTTGGTTTATACATCATTCGTTGCGCCAGCCTACTCCCCGTGCACTACAGCAGTGGCCAATCTGAAGAATATCACAATTGACCAGCTCCTACTCGAGACGCATCATCGGGGTACCTATTTACTACTACGATGCATTACACCCCCCAACCGGATGACGGCCATTCAGGTGTTGGCCGAAGATAAAAACAATGATGTCGTGTTGCTGCAAATTTACCAGCAGGAAAATGAGGAGATCCGGCCAGCAACTGACCTTGCAAATTCGGGCATTATGCTTCTTGTGAAGGAACCCTACTACAAGGTCATGAGCGACGGCGAGTATGGGTTGCGCGTAGACCACGTCTCTGATATTGTTCGGCTCAGGGGCAACGATGTTAGAATTCCATCAGATTGGCAACCGCGTCTCATCGAAGTTGGGCAATCGGCCGAGGAATTGAAACTGAAAGGGAACGTGACAATAAAAAAGGAAAAATACTGGGATTCTATTGCTCTGTGAGTCTACCTTATGAAACAAACATCTTTAATATTAATGGCTCTGTAGCTACTCTGATGCACTTGCACAACCGACTTCGGACGACGAGGCAGACACTATCAAGCGCAACAGATCTCTCGCCTTTCTCCGAACAAAACAATTCGACGCGGCCTTATCTGACACAGGCTTTCCCAACTTTGGCGAGAATTCTCCAGAGAAGACATTGTTCAGGGCAGGAGAGGCCTTGTACTACCTCAGGCGGTTTGATGAATGCTGCGAGGTACTTGCAATGCTTTGCCGCCTTTTTCCACTCAATGTTCCTGCTCGTGCATCGTTGGTCCGCGCTCAAAGTCGGCTGAAGGAGCAGAAGACGGGAGAGTTCAATTTCAAGCTCCTTCAAGCAGAGGCTAAAAGTCTTCGTCCTCCTCATCTGGATCATGCCACCTACATTGGACCCATCGAAGTCAGACTGACGACATCCAAGGGCCGAGGCCTATTCGTCACAAAACCCGTGAAAGCGGGCGATTTACTGTTGTGTGAAAAAGCCTTTGTCCACTGTTATGCCCGTGGAGAATCAGAAGCAGAAAAATTGGGCGAATCGAAGATTAGCATATTAATGAACAGTGAAACCGGGACGGGTTTCAAGGGGACTCAAGCTGATCTTCTAAAGGATATTGTTCAAAAGACATACCATAACCCTTCGGTTGCCCCAGCATTCTTAGCTCTCCATCATGGGAATTACAAAGGGCTTGACACCGCAACTGTCGACCAGATGCCAATAGTTGATACGTTAGTACCCCGCTAAAATTTGTCTGCTCCACTGACATGATTCTACTCTAGTTTTCAGGTGGAGCGAACCATCTCCATGAACTCCTTTGGCTGCCCACTCTCTAGCATTGAGACCCATATAAAAATTCGCAACCACAAGGAAGAGCCGGAGACCAAATTTCATTCATGCGGCATTTGGATTCAAGCGTCGTACATCAACCACAGCTGCACTAGCAACGTCCGTCGAGCATTCATTGGAGACATGATGATTGTCCGCGCAACCTGCGACCTTGAAAAGGACACTGAGCTCTCATTCTGGTATGAAAACCCCCACCAAGGTAACACCAAAGGCGTGCAAGACAAGCTCAAGAATTGGGGGTTTGAATGTGCATGTTCCATATGTTCCGATGGAGAATCTACGACGCCTGTAGTCATGCGGAAGCGAGAGATGCTCAGAAAGAACTTAATGAAGTCATTCAAGGCGGGTTTAGTGGGGAATAATCCATTGCAAAGGATTGAGCGTCTTCTTGACGAACTAAACCAGACATATCCCGAGCCTGCAGACAAGGTCCCCCGTCTTCTTGTCTGGGACACTCAGTTGGCGTTGGCACAAGCTTACGCAGCGCGAAACCAGACGAGAAAGTGCATCGTGGCTGTCGGAAAAGTTCTTACGTCGCTAGGGTTTCTCATAAGCGGCACAGACTCCCCACAAACATCATTTTCAATCAACCGATGGGGCATGCTTCAGGATAATCTCGTAGAAGCCTTTGTGCTTCTCCGAACTATGTTTTTGGCAGCCAAGGCTGAACCAAACTCGAAAAAAGCAGGCGAGTATGCCAGTACTGCGTACAAGATGGTAGTCGGCGAGGATGCATCTTTTGATAGAATCTGGGGCGCGGATGAACTTTGACTTGCTTCCACGATCAGTTTATTGGTTTGAGGTAGATCCATAGGAGAACAGCACAGCGTTACTACCTTTTTGCGTCCACAAACGGCAGCTACACTTAAAAATTGTGTCAATAAATGTGACTATAATCTGCTAGTGATTACTGCTAAGAGAAAACGATGAAACTGGTGGATCAGGGAGAACTAAGCACTCATACAAGCACCGTACAGAGTGAATATCCGAACAATTATCCACCCAAAACAGCCAATACACCTTTATCAATTATACGGACTGCGTGCGACATAAACCGTAGATTGAGGTCTTTCTCTCAATATTAATGTACATATGGAAATGATATTTTGTAGCTGGAATGTTAGAGTCTTGTAGCTGTGGGAAGAGGCAAGGTAAACGCAATGAGGGAACTTGGCTTGGGGCGTGGACTTTGAGTGGGGAAGCCTTGGTGGAAAAGTTGTAGACAGTAGAAGACCACGGTCTAATATATTACATAAACTATCTGTGATCACAGTTGATTTGAAGAGCTTATTATGATTAAATCATGTCGAAGATGGAGATGTGAAGTTGGACGTTTATCGTCCATGCCCAATCAAGAATCGCGTCCTCGGCACGGACCGAATTTCCGCTGAGTGGGGCCAGGCGAATACGACATAGGGTTTAGCGTCATTGATGTACCCCTAGGGGATGATCGTCATTTTCAACGACATCTCATCCATTCAAGCCAGACGTAGCAAACATTTCACATGGCGGCATCTGTAAAATGGAGAATGATTTACGTCGGGAAGGCACTGAGAAGGCGCCGATAGTTCCAAAACGCCGAAACCACAAGAAATCAAGGGGTGGATGTGGCAATTGTAAAATACGAAGTGTCAAAGTGAGACTTGCAGGGACGCCGCCTTACCTTTAGCTTTTACTGACGTTGCTCTCCAGTGTGATGAGACCAAACCAGGTTGCAAGAGATGCACTGCATACGGCGTGTCATGCAGCTACAATCCCAATGCTGCGAATCTGCAGCCCTTGTTTGGTGGTACCACGATGATAAAACAGGACTCTCCGAAAGCTCAACGCCCAATCACCCAGGCTCAAGCAAATCAGACCCGCCTTTCAGCATTTCCTCGTCTTGCCAATGCCTTGCCTGTTGTCTCAGATGATTATGCGGGCATTGAGATGGACACACAGAGCCTCGAGCGACTACGTCGCTTTCATCTTAGAATCGTACCAACCATGGGATGTCCCAAAGTGGCCAAATATTTTTTTAGCCACGCCATCAGAATTGCCTGCTCCGTAAGTGCTCCCAAAACCCTTAACCACGTCGATGTTAACATGTGCCCATAACTAGGCCCCGTACGTGATGCACCTTATACAGGCCCTGACATCGCTGCACGACCGACACTGCTCAGGCCAGGCCCACTTGCGACAGACTGCATTTGAATCCTATCACCTCTCCCACGCCGCCGCGCAGTTCAACAGGAAACTCTCCGCTCCCCTCGCGCCTGCCGACCGTGACCCCGTGTGGGCTGCCGCCTGTACTATAGGATGGATAGTCTTCTGCTCAATCGATGCGACGCAGGCGTCCGAGGCGTGGCCGCTCGCGCCATCAAAGTCATCGGATCTGGATTGGATACGAATGAATGACGCCAAAGCTTTGCTATGGGGCATCACGAATCCGACGCGGGCCGATAGCATGTTCAGTACAGTGTCCACTGAGTTTGCCGCTGGGATGAACAACATGGCCACATCTAATGTAAGAATCCCACCCGCATTCTCACGATTATATGCCCTGGATGATCCCGAGTCCGAAAGTGGCCCGTATGCTGTTGCCGTGAGAGTGCTGGCGTCACTGCTGCCAGTCGAATGCGACCTTCAGAACTACATAATCTTTCTATTCTTCCAGGGGCACATGCAGCCGAGCTTCAGGGCGCTGCTGGCAGAGAAGGATGCCCGTGCTCTGCTGCTACTAGCGTATTGGTATGCGAAGATCTGCCGCGCGGTGTGGTGGGTAGAGCGGCGCGCGATGCTAGAGTGCGAAGCTATTTGCATTTATCTCGAGCGGCATCATGGCGGAAATGCGGAGATCCAGGAGCTGTTGTATTACCCACGAATGCGATGTGGAATGTTGACAGAAGGCGATTAGCAGTATGAGAGGTCGTTGTATAACTCATTCCGTGTACTCATACTGATATTTTATGGTTACCCTCTGTAGTGAGCCTAATTAACCAACGCCATGTGATGAGCCACCCGGATCTACGCAGGGTCCTCGATCCTAAGTTGTAAGACATATGCTCCGTATGTCACAAGCCCATAATTGTGGTAGCTGTGATTAGCAAGGGCTGCTACCGCTAAGGCAATTAAGCATATCAAAACAGCGGATAGACAGGTCAGCTCACCTACTAACATACACAAGGGCGACGCCGATCTCTAACAGCTCCTCGACGAGGAGGCTGATCTTAAACAGTTCCCTAATGATAACATCCTCGACAATAACATCCCCGACGATGAGCGCAAAGGGAAAGGAATCTCACCACCACTGTTGACTATTGTCGTTGGTAACCCTGTCACTGCTACATTCAAAACTAAGCTTAGGTGGTAATAGTCGGTTTCGGCCATTCGTAACGTTGGCCCCGCCATATCCTCTTTCTCCTCGGTCAGGGAGCGCTTCCTTCTTTATTGCTTGCACCTCCCCTTCCCTCGGTCTCTGTCAACCTCCGCTTGTTTGTCATTAGACCAACTAAAGGATTCTTCAGTAGCAAACTCTTTTGCTGCCTCAACCGACGGCATTTTCGCCCTAAAGTACAGCCCCTTCTACTATGCCTCTCTACCCTTCTAGGTCTTAAACGTAAGTTCGGCTGTCAGTTCCACTCTTATGTCAAGTCCAACATCATTGCGGGATGCTGTCTCCGCCTCACTCTGTTTCTCACTCTTAGAGATCTCAAATTTAGCTAATACAGCCGAGTATTGTATTTCGTAGTCGTGCTTCTGGTCCTTCCCATCCCTGTACCACCGAATCGCGCTGTTGACAGCCACCTTTGCCTCTGCGGTTAGATATATCCATTCAAAGTAGGCGACTTGATCCACCCCAGACAATAAAATCAAAACCACTCACTCCTATCCATTCAAGAGAAAAGTGATACCAAAACCCCAACAAAATCTACCCACCCACCCCAAACCACCCAAAATTACCCCGTCTTACATCGTACAACCTAAACCCAAGCGTTGATCTTCACCCCTTAACCCGCATTACCACCATCGCATCAGCCTCCAACGCCCCGGCAACGCCCGCATAGTGACAGATCACCACCTAGATCCGAGACACTACCATACCATTTAAAGTATTTTTCAGCCGCCATCCGTTCCAAGCACAGCCTTCTGATCCCAGAAAGGAATCCCCCTACCGCACTGTCGGCTGGTGCTGAACCCTCATAATTACCGCACTGTGCTTGAACCGAGACGTGTAGAAAAAAGTATCAAACAAGACAAGTATATGACCAGAATACAGCATACAATATCTACAGTACCTCAACCCCCGACCTGTCTACTCCTAATGGAATACCAGAAAAAAAACACCTCAAACTACTAAATGCGATCTCAATCCCCAATCGTCCCACCCAACCGCACTCGCCCACCGCCAGCCACGCAGTCATTATACGAGGCAGCGAATAAAAATGCGTGATTCTTAGACACATTTTTTCAGCTTGCTTCAGCAAGTGAGAGTCTCAATGAGGAATGAGGAGCGTTATACGAGAGTAGATCGTCTCAGCAGTATGTGGGGGGGTAGGAAACCAGATGTCTATAAAAGGGGAGAGAGACGCCCGGTGTTTGTTCGAAGGAACTATCACCCATCTTCCCCATTACCAGCCAACAGTACAAACTCCAATTCGCAAACTCCACAGCTCAAAAACTCCCTTAAACCAACACCACAGTACGCCCCTACCCGACCCCCTCCACCGCTGACTCCAAACACTAACCAACCCCCCTTCTTAGACCACCC
>JPJV01001688.1:0-21651 GCA_000750745.1 Pseudogymnoascus sp. VKM F-4281 (FW-2241)
TCGTGGCAGGCCAGGGCGGTGTTGGTTTTGTATGGCGGTCGTTGCTCCAAAGTCAGTTGTTGCTTGACTTGGTATAGGGGTTATTTTTTGGGGGGTAGGCCAGCCATTGGTGTGTCGATTGTTCGTAGCACAGCCAGCTACTCCTTCGGAACTCAGCCGTTGTGTGTATCATCGTATCTGCACCGTGGGTTGCTTCGTAGAGCACCTAGTTGACATATTGTAAGGCAGTCGTTCCTTCCCGTGCCAGTTTTTCCTTTCCCAATGATGTTCTTTTATGATGGCAGTTGCAGTCTTGTTTCATAGAGGCAGTTGCAGTCAGTCGTGCCTTCCTGGGACAGTAATTGCTCCCGGGCAGTCGTGGCTTTGTAATGGTATCATTCCTTCCTGGGCAGTCGCCCCTTCTCATTGCAATCTTTTCTTCTTATGGTAGACATTCCTTCCCAGTATGCCGTTTCGTCACATGGGAGTCGTTCTTTCCCAGTGTCGTTTCATCACACGGAAGTCGTTCTTTCCCGAGGAACTCGTTGCTTTGTAAGTTCTTGGTTCCTTCCTCCGGCAATCGTTATTTCCAATAGCAGTCGCTCTTTCCTTTGGCCTTACTTGAGCGGCCGCTCCTTCCTCGGGCAGCCGTTCCTTTCTCGAGCAGTCATTGACTCGTGAGGCGGCTGATATTTTCGGGGGCGGTCGTTCCTTCCCGTGGCCGCCTTTTCTCCGCAAGGCAGTGGCTCTTTTCCTCTCGGGCCGCTCCTTCCCAGAGTAGTCGTTGCTCCCGGCGACGTGGTTGGTTGAGTCATCGACGCCGAGACGGCGGTCCTACACCAATATAAATTAGAACCGGGCCCATAAGACGGTTTCAACAACTAACACCAACGATGCCAACATCATATTCAACGAGCCAGGCTATTATATTCTGCGACATTATCATGCTCATCATGATCAACATGAGCAGATTCTTCAGTTATGAAGTAAGTTGTATTCCATCTTCCGTTGCATCAAAGCTGTATACTTCCAACAGTTCACGCACTCTTTCTGTCTTGCTTTTGTTCTCGTGCTCTTTGTCCTGCGTGCCTGTCTCGGTCTTGTTTTGTTCTTAAACTCTGTCTCCTTTTGTCTTGCTTTGCCCTCGTGTTTCTTATCCTGCATGATCTGTCTCTCTCTTCTTTTGCCATTATATTCTGTCACTTTTTGCCTTGCTTTCTCGTCGTGCCTTTTATCCTGCATAGTCTGTCTCTTGTCTTGTTTTGTTCTTGGATGATTATAACTAGAGGGAGCCTCCATGTCTATTCTTCATCTTTGGCCTTCGTCCTGGAGACACAGTGTCCAAGGCAAGTTGTTGACTTGAGCGCTTCTAACATCACCTGGGATTGCTGCCCTGCCAACAAATATTTGGATTCCGCGACACTCCGCGCCATGACCGTCTGTCGCCTGAGGCCGTCGATGTTTATAAAGGGCTTCGCCCACCCACATTTGCTCTCAACTTTCTTTAATTTCCCACAACTGTCTTTTCTTTGCGTCCAACTTCTTCCTCCATCAGAGAGCAGTGATCACACTGCTCTCTGCTTTACCTTTACCTTACTACAACAGGCTCTATTGCAGCCAATTTCATCTTCGAAGCAATCACGTTCAATTGCATCGCAGTTCAACGCCTGTTGTATTCCAAACTAACAATCAAACAAGCTGAAACAACTGAGATCAGGATGTCATACTTCAAGTGGAAAGAAAAGTAAGCCAACCTTATCTACTATCACTCCCCACAACAAAGCAGGTTTTCTAACGAAGAGTCAAAACAGTCTCAATGGCAAGGGTATCGGTCTCCCTGATACGTACGTGCTTTCTAGCTCCGTTCGAAAGACCACCGATCTAACCTCCTTCCCAGCTTCAAATGTCGCATTTGCACCAAGGTCAAGCCCTCCACCAATGACCACTACTCTAAGAAAGAGCTCAAGACATATACGTCACGAGTTACCATGGGTAAGACCATAACTGGTTTTAGCGCCAACTTGCGCTGCAGACATTGTTCTGGAGAGAACGTTTTTGAACTTTTGTGCCAAAATTGTCACATCACCAAGTCCAAAGATGACTTCTCCTACAATCAGCGTACCGCCGCACTGTCTGCTGTGAGTACACCTACACAAGAAACCCCCATTTTATAGTTCAACTCTAACATACAGCAGCGCTGCAAGGCCTGTGTTAACTGGACGGAAACCAACGAGCCTGGCACCGAGACCCTTCCTGGTCCAAGCATGGCGCTGCATCCTGACACCACCCTGGCTGATGTTTCGAACTTTCAGAACCCTGGAATCGTGCTGTCTGTGCTGGCTAGCTCCGCCAACGAGGGTACTGACGATGGTGATGAAGTAGCCTACCCCCCTTCCCAATCCGCCGCAACCACAACTAACCTCCTACCTCAGAGTTCTGTCTGGCGCACCACGCATCCCAGCAACAATACCATGGGCATCCCGACTAATGTCTCCGCCGGGCGCACCATCGAAAGACCATCAGTAGTCGGCAGCGGGCACCCCTCGGCCCCGCCAGGCTTCATGGCACCCACCCGAATGACATACCTTGGCGAACCCGCGCGAACTGAGTCCACCCCAAGCAACCCCTATGCCAGTCGCCCCAGCAGCACTGTCTCCGATGCCACCAATATCTTTGCGCAATTTGATCCATTTGCTCATCGCGGTGCCAAGACAGGACAGACCAATAACGCTGGCGGGTTTAAGGCTATTGCCGCGTCTTCCGCTGACTCTGAAGCGGTTGGCGGTGACGATTCTTCTGGCAATATGTGGATGACGCCCAAGAAGAAGGCAACCGAGACCACGGGTTATGATGCTTTCGATTCGCCGACCACCACCCCCGCGCCCGGCAACCACGACGTCTGGACAACTGTCCCAAATAATAACAAAAAGGCTTTCACGGGCTATGATAACCAAGGCAAGGCGCATCTCGAGACCGCCATCTCACCGAGCACCGCTTCAGGCACTTGGGCAACTACAGCGGCGTCCGTGACAGCTTCGACTGTTTTCAACGATGCGGTCGCTAGCGGAAAGTATGGAAAACCGCGTCGTAATATGCCGCGCGGGAATACTACTGGTGATTGGTTCAAGGCTGTGAGTACCTGCTCCCTCTTTTCTCGTCTATTATCTCCCTCTTCACCCACCCCCCCTATATTCAATCCGTCCATACAGACTAACACCCCAACAGTCCAAGCCAGCCAAGGGAGACACCATGGACTATAAATTCGAGGATTACGCTCCGGCTGATCTGGCGGAGCATGCCCCTCCGAAGAAGAGGGCCGAGAACAATGGGTGGGAGAGCGATGATGAGATGTAGGGGGTTGTAGTTACGGTGGTTCTGTTCTTCATCTGCCGTACCACTTAGCACACCCCTTCGCATATTCAATCCCACTACGTAATTAGAGTTACGATTAAAAATCACCACTCTTTCTATATACTGTCTGCCTCTATGTTATATGTGAAAAGTTTGATCGCTGCCCGTAACTTACATCAGCTCTTTTTTCTTTCTTTTCTTCCCCGTTACCCCACTACTAAGTTATAATCATTTTATATCTACGCTTGTTTACTTGTTGTCATTATAATAGGAGTTACACGGACGTGGTTTTTATTTTCAACCTTTTTTTTTATACTTTGGGGGTTTTTTTAAGGGAAAAGTATCGAGGAGTATTACTTCATTGTTGCACTACCCTAACAATAGATTGGTGCCGAAAAAGTCCAAATGATTCAAAATCCACGCACGCATGACATATCCGAATACCGCACAGTTAATCAAGATTTTGGTTCAAAGAGATACGATAATATGAAGTACGAAATGACAATAGAAAGACCTCGGGAAAGCAATTGAGCAAATTTAGAGAAGTGGCCAGGGCAACAACGCTGTTGCGGTGGAACAAGGAAGCGAATGCTGGATGTAGGAATGGGACGTCATGGATGAAGATGGACAAAGATACACAGAATTGAACGGAAAGGAACGGTTAGGAAATAAAAAATGTGTGCTTGGGCTTTGGGAAAAAGGAAACTTTGCTTTGGAAAAGATGTATTGTTTGGTGCGTGGTGTCTCCAAGATGCTCGAATAAGGAAACAAAAAAGTTTACGCAAATATGAGATCTACTCATGGGGAGCTACCCCTCCGTTGAAACTCATGAATGGAAGATTTTGAACTCGAAGCCATTTGAGGCAGTATGGTGGAACCTGACAACTGGACAGATTATGTTCTATCTAGCAATATCTTCAAAGATTGTCAACGGAAAGGGGCACAGAGATATAACGTTTATAGATATAGGGTTGAGAGAAGTAACGCGCTGCCACCAGTCATTCTGCTGGGTTTGGCAATTATATATGAGATGCTATTCGACACACCTCTGTACACTTTCATATATATAGAATCTAGTTTCTGTCTGTGATTTTTAGCTTCCAATATCAAGCTCCTTCAGAGATGCCATGCTCGGTATCGCTTCAGATTCTCGCCGTTGCAACCCCATCAAATTCATCTACCACCATGCAAATTGCTTTCCTCAGTAGCTTCACGATCGTCTTGATTTCGGAAGCAGTGACGATATAAGGCGGAGAGATGATAACAAACTCCATATCGTACAGTCCAGTTTTCCCAAGCGTGCCCAAAATGTCTAATCCAAGCTGTCCAGCTACCTCGACGATGCGATTGGAGAAGTTATCCTTTGCAGAGAATGCCGTCTTTTTTGCGGGATCCTGCATGAACTCGACGGCCCAGAACAGCCCTCGACCGCGTATATTGCCAACGTGAGGAAGCCGAGAAATTTCTCGGTGAAGCTCCGCCTCTAGCAGTTGCCCCATGGCCTTCACGTTATTTAGAATATTGTCTCGTTTGATGATTTTTTGAACGGCCAGCGCGGCAGCACATGCAGTTGGGTGTGCTTGGAAAGTGTGGCCGTGAGCCAAAATACCAGTTCCCCCCGCAAGAGCGTCGAATATCTTCTGGTTCAGAAGAACACCAGAGAGAGGCACAAATCCTCCGCCAAGTGCCTTGCCGATCGTTTGAATATCAGGGGACATGCCCTCCTGTTCCCATGCATGCATGGTTCCGGTCTTACCCATGCCACACATGATCTTGGCTCGTTAGTTTCTTTCAATTGATAGTAGACTCAATTTTAAACTCACCTCGTCTAAGATCAATAAAATATCATATTTGTTGCACACCTCGCGAACTGCCTTGAAATATCCAGGAACGGCAGGCAAGCAGCCAAGTGTCGTTCCGCTGACCGTTTCTGCAATGAAAGCAGCAACTGTACTTGGCCCAAGCCTCAAAATCTCGTCTTCTAGTTGCTTCTTCAATCTAGAAACATACTGCTCATCGTCTTCTCCATTGAGTTTTGCCCGGTATCCGAAACATGGATCGACAAACGTGACATTGCGTGTCATCCATGGCTGGTAAAACGCCCGTCGAGACTCATGTCCTGAGACGCTGAGTGCGCCTAATGTGTTTCCGTGATAGCTCTGCTTCCTAGCAATAAAGTTGACTCGTTTCCTCTCTCCGCGCTCGCACCAATACTGGGTTGCCAGTTTCAGAGCAGCATCGGTGGCTTCACTCCCGGAATTGACAAATATCGCCTTCACCAATCCCCCAGGTGAGTTGCCGAGGATTTCTGAAGCCAGCTCTTCCGTCACATTACACGTATATTTACTTCCGGAGTATACGTAGCCGATTTCGTTGAGTTGTTTGACGATTGCCGCTGTAACTTCTGGCTGATGGTGTCCTAAGATCGAGACTGAAGGGCCGGATGAAGCATCGATGATAACCTTTCCCGAATCTAGCACGAAAGAAATGCCTGAGCCAGAAGCGATCATTCGAGGCCTCGAGGCCATATCTCGATGGAGTATGTGAGACTCCGAAACAAAAGAATCGATAGTCATGTTGGCGTAGGTACGATAGTAGAACCACAGTCAGAGCAACCAGGGCGGAAAGAGGGTTAATTCGACAATAGCACGCGCTGGACAGTGTATCTGGATGCGTAATGAGGGGCATAACAGTATTTTATTGTCTATGGAGGGGTAAAACATCTGCCCCTAGTATACATTGCGGGACGGTTGCTAGCAGGCATCCCATGTTCCTCCGCATGACATGAATATGCCTGGACCTTGAAGCGCACACGAAGACAATTTTTGAGGCGACAAGAGAGTAGTACACCGAACCGCGGTTCGAGAGTGGGAGGTTTGGTGAAAGGAGTCGGCGCTTATGGCGCCGAGCGGTACCGGCGCAGGGAACCGTTGCGGGGAAGAACACAGGGGAGTATCTGCGTTTAGTGGGGGTTCAGCATGGATCCCGAAGTGGAGCGAAGCTGATAACCTGGAGGCGACCAAGTTGATTGCTGGTGGAATTAGCGTACCGCCGTAGCCGCCAATCATTCTTCTGCGCTCGAAAATCACCATTTCTAGAACGAGGTGATTAGTGGGCATCGCTCGTGATATTATTAGTGTTGTTGATGGAGCCTCGAAGGTTTTCGATACTGACTTATTGCACATTTTATTGTGGAGTTTCTCACGTTCTTTGTCACCCAAATGCCACGACGGGTTCCGGAAAGACCTATGACAAGACACTGATTCAATGACACCACACTGTATATAAGGTAAGGCAGCTGTAACTTTCTTCACATCTCCAGCCCACTCTTACCAGCACCTCTCTGTACAGTCAACCTTTACCTCGTGACTATGTCTTCCACCAAAGCTCAAAAACCGGACATAAATGCCCAGGCATATCGAGGGCCACCATTGCCCAACACCCTCGACGATTTGGTAGTTCCCAATGTCCTAAATCACGACATCGATGAGCGACTATGGGTCCCTCAGTCAGACAGTGTGTGGTTCAGACCTCTCCTCTTCTCAGCAAGTCAAGGCTTTTTCGTCAATCTACTCAGAGTTCGCAAATGCGGCATCCTATCTCGGCATCGTCACGCCGGGCCAGTTCACGCGACGGTCTTAAAGGGCAGATGGCATTATCTTGAGCATCCGTGGTGGGCTGAGGAGGGGAGCTATGCGTTCGAGCCACCGGGAGACATCCATACGTTGGAAGTGCCTGAGGGAGTGGACGAAATGATCACGATGTTTCATGTCACTGGTGCCTATATCTACGTGGATGTGGATGGAAACCCAGTAGGGGTTGAAGACGTCTTTAGCAAGATTCAAAAAGCAAGGGAGCATTATGAGAAAGTTGGGCTGGGGAAGGATTTTGTCGACCAATTTATCAGATAGATGCTTGAGCTATGTCGCGGCCAATTTGGAGTTAAACCGTCCGAGACTTTCAATGGAACAAACAACACTGTATATAATAGTTCTCAATACTGCAAAATCAGTTCCGTCAGCATTATCCCAAAATTCTTCCTCTTGATTGTATTAGCGACTCTCTGTAGCTTAACCTCGGGACTGTGTCTTTCTTATTTAAGGTCTGCAAAGAATTATGGAATTAATTAACAGTATATAACGAGGACCTCCATTCGTTTCATAGTTTTCAACTCTGTATATGGATACAGAGTGGAATGCTGTATCTTAGCCGCAAAACATCCAAACCCAAACTACAGTACTACAGGCGGACACCAGCATCGCTACTGTATCTAACCTACTGCAGTTGTGGCTCGCGCGGTCAGAATAAGTGCCCTACATATTTTTACACGTCTATTTTTTTTATACTTTACAATTGAGTTCATGCACCCCATGGGACTGGGAGGATGGCTGCAGCTACCCCGGACCCCGGATTCCGGACAAACCCCAACCCCAACGCTAGGGCTGGTGTCTTGGATCTGCGATAAGGAACCAGGCGGGACTCCAACCACCTCCACCACCATCTGTAGAAGAGGACAGCCCCATCTCACGACATGGCAGATACTTCTGAACCCCGGACAACTGCTGCATCCCAGTTTCGGAATCAGGGAACGATGCAGGATCCCCGCAAGCGCAACAGGACTGGCTGTTTGACGTGTCGCCAGAGGTAATGGATTCTGCCAAACGAATCATCGTACCTAGCTAACGCGTCGGACAGGAAGAAGCGATGTGACGGCGTACGAGAGAAATGTGGCCATTGTAGCCGTCTTAATCTCGTCTGCCATTGGCAAACCCCTCAAGATATCATCACGAAGCCTCGAGCCAGATCGTTCTCGCCGACCGAGCTTTACCAGCTCGACGAGTCACTCTCCGCCTTGCCGCTCCCCAAGCTCCCCAACCCAACCAATTTTCTCGAGAGCGAATATTCTCAGTCAGCACAACGATCAGCTAGTCGAAAACTTGCTCTACGATACTATATTCAGAGCTTTACACCGATGTTGACGACGAACCTGGAAAATAACGGGTTTCTATCAGGTAGGCCATATCCTCCGTGCACCTTAATCTGTTCAAAGCAGAGCGTTGTCTTGCCTAGATAAGATCTGATGGTATAACACAGTTCTCTTACCTATGGCTATCGAAGATAAGCTTCTTCTTGATATGCTGATCGCCTGGTCATCATCTCATCTTTCCCTCTGCGACGACGAACATCGCGCGAGAGCACTCGAACACCGATCCACAGCTCTGAATTCCTTTGCGTCCTCTCTCTCCGACATATATCACTCCCCCGCCCTACTCTTGGCCGGATGCCTTGTGTTTTGCTCCATGTCGGCCATTCTGGGTGACACGACAGGATGGCACCACCATCTACTCGGCGCTGTGCAGATCATACATAATGCTGGAACATCCTCGCCTGGTCGTGACGGTGTGGCTGTAATGTCAAGCTCATACGAGGGTCGATGGCTCTTACGGAACTTTGCATATCATGATATTCTCATGAGTATCACACTTGACCGCGAGCCCCTTATTCCCGGAAAATACTGGATACCTGAGCCAAGGACACCGATCGACTCGTATTTCGGATTAGCATCCGATCCCATGGCCATGCTATCCAAGATAAGCTCTCTAAATGGAGAGATGCGTCGAAGTATGAGTGCTTCAGGCCCTGGCATCTCGCATACACCTGACTCAGGAAGCCCCGATTCTTCAACGCGCGAGACCTTTGACTTCTCCGCTCTCGCCCGCAGTATCGAAACGGAACTCCGGGAATGGAAGTGCGCCGAATCCACCGATGTGTGCCTAGTCAGCCTGGGAGAAGCATACCGCAGTGCAGCATTGATATATCTCTATCGCGTCATTCGACGAAACATTCCCGGTACGCGTACACAAGTGGACAAGAAGATCGCCAACCAAGCCAGTGCTGTCGTCCAGCATGTGGGGAATATGCCTATGGGGTGTCTTCCGGAATGCACTTCCCTATTTCCTCTCTTTATGGCTGGTGGAGAAACGACGTCTAGGCCAGAGATGCTATTCATCCGCGAGAGGTTACAACACCTTGTCACTTATCGGCATTTCCAGAACGCAGCTTCTGCTTTGTCAATTCTTGAAGAGCTATGGTTGCAGCATACTAATTTCTCGGGATTGGTTGCGGGCGAGCCATTGGATTGGATAGATGTCCTAAGTAGACGGGGTTGGAAACTGGCTTTGTCTTGATCAACAATGTCATCCTGGGCATATGAGAGCTCACAAGCCTGTCCATGAACACCGCCATTCTTTCCTACGGAAACTCGAGTTCTACAAGTTTATCACCAAACTTAGAAAGCGATTTTCAATCCGCTCTCGCCAATTACCTGAAAGCATACCACCTCCTCCAAGACGAGTTATTCGCCGAGGAAAGTTCACTAGCCAACACTTGGTTGACTCTCATGAAGAGCCTACAACCATCCTGACCAATCGGCCTCGCTTTTTTCCTGACTCCCTCCAATGGAGTACAGCTTACGTTTGGCCGCGTAAGGATGGGAATAAAGGTGGCATAGTCTTAGAACATGACAGCGACGGCTGGGTGAGAGACGAGGGCCACAACAAGACCAAACATTGCCTTAATGGCACACAAGGCAAAATGAAAGACCAAACAGGGCAGAAGCTCTGGAGAGAGTGTTCTGGAAATGGCTCGGAGAAATACCGTTCTACATATTTCTTCTTAACCCACTTAAAAATTGCCAAGAAGTTCGTGATGGACGCAGGGGCATATAGAGATGCTTCAAACGATCACCTGATATGGTCCCCCGATAGTGCAGTGCGGAATTTCTACTGCTGGAGAAGTCACATAGATGTACCACGGCATTTTGCCACATTCTGGGGGTGGGTGATACAGTTAGTCGTTTCGGCGAAGCAGTTCTATAATCCAGCAAGGTTGTATGGGGAGTGATTGAACTCCAAGAGTCAAAAAGGAATGAATGCTATCAATGTTAAATCAAACTTTGCTTTCACTCTACTCTAATAGTATAATAAAATCCAGAGTAAAGTATGTGTAGATTGTATGGCGAGACTTAACGAGTTACCCTTATAACCAAGATTGCATTCCATTCTATTCTATATTCTAAATACCAGTAAAAAAAATCTTTTAGTGTTCATTTTCCCATCTTCTAAGTATTAGAAGTCTCGCCTTCCCCCTCCCCTATTCCAAAAGTACCGCGCAAGCCTCGTAAGCCGTAAGAGCCACGTTTCGACCAACAAAGTCATCCAACGTCTTTCCATTGTTGCTTAGCACCACTTTTTTAGCGCTCCCAACTTCACTCTTCAAGGACCACGAGATATCCTCAGCCGAGAAATTACACAGTACCAGAATAGTGGTTCCGTCTTCTGCTTTCCTTGTGTAAGCTAGCACATTCTCATCCTTTTCATCTAACATCTCAAAGTTGCCGTATATCAGGCTGTCCTTGTACTCTTTACGAGCTGCAAGGACTGCTCTCCAGTAGCTGAAAGGAGAGGAAGGATCGTCTACCTGCGAGGCAGCATTGACGTATTCGGTATTAGGGTTCACCGTCATCCACGTAGGGCCGGAAGAAGAACTGAATCCGCCAGAGGCGTCAGAGGTCCATTGCATGGGCGTGCGTGCATTGTCTCTGGATTTCTTTTGGTACTCCTCTTTTGCGACAGCCCAGGCCTTTTCGTCTGGCGTTTGTGTCTTCAGCCATTTCTGATGGTTTACGCAACTGATATCCTTATACTCATCCAAGGGCCATTCCTTTGGGACGTTGGTCATCCCTAGTTCCTGGCCCTCGTAGATGAATACTGTACCGGCCTGGAAAGCCAGAAACGTTGCCAGCATCTTGGAGCTTTGTGTGCGATACTTGGGGGAATCAGACGCAAATCTGCTCACTGAGCGTGGCTGATCGTGGTTCTCGAGGTAAAGCGCATTCCAGCCGCCATTGTCGTACATGAACTTCTGCCATTTAGCCACGGGAGCCTTCAGCTCTGAGAGTTTCCAAGTGCGAGGAGAATATTTGTCGTCGGGACCCTTGTCAAGGCCCATGAAGTCAAAATGGAATATCATATTCAGCTCGTTCCGGTCATGGCGCACTGCATTGATGACTTCGTTCGGGTCCTGAACTGATGGCATTTCGCCCACGCTAAATGCGTTATACTCGTTTAGTATGGCCCCAATATCTTGGAGGTACTCGTGAAGGCGCGGACCAGCACAGTAGAACTCGCTCCCGAGGACTCCATCTGGAGGTTGCGAGCTATCGGGGAAGTCTTGGTCTTTGCTGATATAGTTGATAACATCGAGCCGGAAACCATCAATGCCACGGGATAGCCAGAATCGCATAATCTCGTGCACAGCATCGCGAACCGGTTTATGTTCCCAGTTCAGATCCGGCTGCTCTGTAGCAAATAGGTGGAGGTAGTATTCATCCGATGCATCGTCGTACTCCCATGCGCTCCCTAGAATCTGTCAGTCACCCTACTAGACAAAAGTTTCAAAAAGGTCAACTCACCCTCAAAATGAGAAATCCAATTGTTTGGAGGTTGTCTCTTTCCTTCCTCGTCATACTTGGGTTTCCGCCAGACATACCAGTCTCGATACGGATTGTCCTTCCCACTCTTCGATTGTTTAAACCATTCATGCTGATCACTCGTATGATTGACCACCAAATCTAGTAACAGCTTTACTCCTCGTTCGTGTAGTCCATTCATTAACGTATCTACATCCTCGATTGAGCCATACTCCGGATCGATGGTTTTGTAGTCTGAGATATCGTATCCCATGTCGATTTGCGGAGAGGCAAAAATGGGGCATAACCAAACGACATCTACGCCCAATTTCTTGATGTAATCCATTTTGGAAATTATTCCTGGGAGGTCGCCTGTTCCGTTACCTGTGCTGTCACAGAAGGAGGCGGGATAGATCTGGTAGACCGAGGCCTCTTTCCACCATGCTCTTGGCTGGGCGCCGCTTCGAGCGGTGGTTTCTTGAGAGGTTGTAATTGTGGAAGTCATCTTGTTGTTTGGTGTATACGATGGCAGGAGAGTACTGGAAGCATGGAGAGATATGAGTGAGCTCGGAAACCTCTATATACCAGTTGGCTGCTGTTAAAAGACACAAGCGGGAGTCCGATGTTCGGTGCAGGGGGTTTGTGAGATCTACAGAATTCGTAAGATAAATTCCAATTCACATGTTTTTTTACCTAACTAGCTGGAGCTCATTCAGGGAGCTCTTATAGCGCACCTTTAAAGCCCTTCTTTAGTATATAGTCCGGACGTTAGTTATTAACGCCTCGTGATCTCTCTTAAGGCAAGGTTTGCTATCACATCGGCGCTGTGAGCGCCGCAACCGCCACTACTGTACTGCTCACATACATAGTACATATCGTGCCAGATAAGGCCCTTGGTGGACCCTTATCTGGAGCGGGGAACCCTGTATCAGATTCGGAGCGGGCTCTTTTTCCCCGCAGTAAGTTGGTGGTTGGTAAAAGTGCCAAGCGGGTTCTTAATCATCAGTATCTGCTAAAATGTTGGTGAGATCAACAGAGTTCATAAGATGAAATCTATTTAACGCCTCGGTGATGTCTTTCGAGGTAAAGTTTGCTATCCCAGCGCCGCCGTGGCCGCTGCAACCGCCACTACCGCTTTCCTGACACACAGGGCACGGTTGTCCTTGCAGGAGCGGGGAACCTGGATAATGTACCCTAGCGGGCTTTTATCCCCGCAAAGTTACATAATCATCGATTTCGCCGAACTGCAGATCACCAGGGTCGAGAATGTCCAATGGCCCAAGCATTCTCAGCTGAGGTACCAGGTTCCACTTCTAGCTTCGCAATCCTTGCCGCACAGATCCCCGACTTGAATCGTATCCTGACCGAATGAGCCGACGAGTTGGGTATGACTTTACTCATGGCCGGGATTAGTGTCGCACTCCTTTATCGGGTCGGATGATGGCCAGGGGAGACACCAAGGATAATGAATATTTTGTAGCTTGGGATTGTGATAAAGCTGGCCTCGCCCCGCCAAAGATAGCTGCATTAAACTCATCCTGCTTTGCTTTGTTGCTGCTTGCTATCCTGTCATCCTCCCTTAACTTTCTCCCAAATTTATCATCATGTCTTCCATACCGAACAGGCCTGCGTCTACTGGCGCGGACGCCCCAATGAAGAATGGCATCTACACCGTAAATTCAGAAGCTTCTGAAAGCAGCGGTGTTGAGAGTGGCCGTGCACTTCAGGCGGAACGACATGATTACGTTGACCTGGCACCGACGAAAAGAGCACGAGCATATCCAATGGAAGGCTTTGACGATATCTACACTGACATTGTCGACTATATCGTGCGATGCACCCATTTGATCTGGGATGAGCGGGACATCGGTCTAATTTACTCGCATTATACCCATAACTGTGTCTTGTATGGCACGATGGGCACCATTTACGACCGCGAGTCAATTGTGAGGGATACAATCCAGCGACTCGTGTCTTTCCCTGAACGTCGTGGCATGGCAACCCAGGTGCTGTGGAAGGGCGATGACAAGAAAGGCTTCTACACTTCACATCTTGTGACTGGTAGTGGTAGACATACGCAGAACGGGCATTTTGGCCCCGCGACTGGCAGGACATTCGTCTCTCGCACCATTGCCGACTGCATGATATATCGGAATCGCATTTATCGCGAATGGGTAGTCGCTGATAATATGGCCATTATTAAGCAGCTCGGCCTCGATCCCCACAAGCTCGCAGAAGAAACCGCCAAAGCGCTTTTCGATAAACGCGTCGAGAACATCGACATTGGCGAGAATCGTCGACTCCTTGGCCAACAACCTCCCGAGGAAGAGGCAGACACTTCAATTGCTAGTAACGAGATCGAGACTGAAACTCTGAAATGGCTCCATGAAGTCTTCAATCGTCGTATGTTCGGAGGCATCAAGAAGGTTTACGCTGCCAATGCCCAATACCACGGTCCTAACATGGTCGAGCTCTATGGCGCTGCTTCTGTCTTACACCAGCACCTCGCTCTATTAGGTTCCATTCCCGACGCCGCGTATATGCCACAGCATATTTGCTCCAATCCCTGTGACGAAGGCGGTGTTAAGGTTGCTGTCCGATGGATAATGGAGGGTCATCACTTGGGCTACGGGATTCTGTCTGAGCTGGGGAAGCCCACGGGTATACGACTACAGGTCATGGGAATGACGCACTATCACTACAAGAATGGCTTTATCGTCGACGAATGGACTGTGTATGACGAGCTGTCTTTGCTCACACAAGTCAAGTTGAGCCAGATGTACGAGGCTGCGAAGGAAACCTGAGCAAGGGGATAGGTTCTATTGCCTGTGTATTCTTTAGTTACTAGACATTGGGCTGTATTTGGTTGAAGCATTAGGTTTGGCGGGACATGTTTTAGAATACATTAGGCAGATAAAAACAAGACTCTCAAAACTATTATTTACCAGTCAGTATGAGATTAGTGAAGAGACATGCACTGAACTTTTGTGATTTAATATACCTGCGACCTTGTCCTCTTAGGTCGTCACTTTGAAGTCCAGACTATCAATATCAAACAATCTGCGGAAACCTTTTCAACAGAAAGCGTATGATTTCACAGCTGCTGGCACTTCTCTCGCTCCATTCTCTGGTAACAGAAATATATACAATGAATATTGTAATACCTTGTAGCAAGGCCCTAATATCCACTCTTTGCATTGAACTGCATACATATATATCAACCATGGTTTCCCACCAGCCCATACGGCCAATGCTTTGCAGTAATATCACCCCGAATTTTATAGTAATCCTCTGCGTCTCCTATTTCATCCATATCAAGATCAAATATCTTTACTGCCTCCTCGCCCCCCAGTGGAGTCTCAACTGACCCCGAGAATGGCATCACGACCTGCGATTGCCCGAGATTTTTATCATTCTCAGTGTCACCAGCATTGGTGAATACAACAGCAATCGAATTCTCAAACGCGCGAGCATTCAGCACACTCTGTAGCATCTGTTTCTCAAACCCTGGGTTCCTCTTCAGGCCCGCTGGAGCACTGCCAAGGCCAGTCCACAACGCGGGTACGACTATGATTTGTGCTCCTTGTGCAACGAGAGAGCGGAATGCTTCTGGTATTGCTAAATCCCAGCAGAGAAGCAGACCAACTTTGCCCAGAGGAGTGGAAATGACTTGATGATGTGAGTTTGTAGGTGTAACGGATGCCAGGTGAGCACGCTCGCCAGACCAGAGGTTGGCTTTTTGGTAGGAGCCTAGGATTTTACCCGTAGCGGAGATGAAGTAGGCGATGTTGACGAACTGGGGAGATGTGGAAGCGGTTACTGGGCAGGAAGAACATGAGGTAGAGCAGCTGGGAGATGGGTGCGCTTCCACAATCGAGCCTGGCACGATGTTGATTTGAAGTTCTGCAGCAAGCGTACAGTATGATTCGAGGTAGGTCGTGTAACTGGAAGCGCATAAAGCGAAGCTTGGGTCTTCAGGAGTCCAGCCCGTGAGATGGTATCTACATATCTTAGTTTGTGTACAGTTGAAAGGTTGAGAGAAACTTGCTCTGGTAGGACTGCCAGAACTGCTCCTTTGGATGCGGCCTCGCGGATGAAGCTGCAGGCACGCCGGTAGTTTTCCTCTACATTATTAGGCTGCATTAAATCAGAGAGTATTCTTCGTGAAGATGGTGGTAATAATTACCTTTGGGTGAAGCTGGATAACGGCCACCTTGTGAATTGCCATTTTCGGTACGTAGTTGAGAACGAGAGAAGAGTTTGAAAGATTTGAATAATTCTCACCAACAGCACCGGTCTCACCAGGATGGTCGGCAGTGAAGAGTGCTTTACGATCGTATGGCCGGGAATAAGTAAGTTTTAGCACTAAGGTCTAGGCTAGGAGCTAGTGTGAAGGATGCCAAGATGCGGGGATGCTGATAATGCTGGCACTAGGCGCTAAGGGCGGTTCCAGCGGCGTACTTCATAGTGGGGATTTAGTGCCAATCGAGTGCTTAGTGTAGGAGACAGCCCGCCGCAAACCGGCGACTCCGAATACCTGGGGAGATAAGGGGCCCCTATTGCTTTCTGTACTATACTCACTCGGAAACAGGAAGTGCCACTTATTCGGGCCTACTAGACCTTCTATAACATCGGCACTCCTCTTTTTGTATTTATGAACACCAATCCGCACCTTCTCACTGGACATATGTTGGGTTAATTGGACATCCTCTTAGACTTCCAAGTCCCACTACAACCATTGCTTAATTTCATACATTGTCCCACAACAATATTTCAGACAAGATGGCGGCCCTCCAAAATGATACAGACGGCTCAGAGAAGGCGACCAAGGGCGATGTTACGGATCTCAAGGTCGAGTACGCAGAGGAGCAACAAGGCCATATGTCGGTGGCCGACATGCTAAGGGGCACCGCTGAAAACGAACTGACACCGTTTGAACGCAAGGCGGCTTTAATCAATGGGTGAGTCACCAGGCTGCTTCTCGTGTATTAAATATTTCTAACCAACCTGCTTAGTGAAATCGACAAGTTCGGTTTTGGCAAGTACCAATGGTGCATCTGGATGCTGTGCGGTTTTGGCTTCTTCCTCGACTTAGCCTGGTCGCAAGGTGTTGGTCTACTCGCCACGGCAGTGTAGTAAGTTAAATTCTATCATGGTTGTGGATTTTGTTAATCAAATATTGCAGCCAAGAGATGGGAGTCCCCGCCGAGAAGCAAGGGCTAATCTTCACCTGCGCTAATGCTGGTCTTGCGTGAGTATCCTCATCCATATCCTCTGCCGTTTCTCAGATGCTCGTATTAATACTTGAGCAGAATTGGCGCTTTCTCCTTCGGTATAATTTCTGATCTCTTCGGCCGTAAATGGGCCTTCAACTTGTCATGCCTCATCACCACAATCTTTGGAATGCTTTTGGTACGTTTTTTCACCGTCTTTCTATTCTATTGTCACTCTTGCATACTTACTTACAATCCCAGGCCGCGAGCGTGAACAATTATGGCGCAATATGCGGAATCTACTTCCTCGCGAGCATTGGTCTAGGTGGAAATATTCCCATCGATGCCACAATTGCGCTCGAGTTCTTGCCTCAGAACCGCCGCGCCCTCGTATCCTTATTGAGCATGTGGCAGCCAATTGGTGTCGTGGCAGGATCCGCCATTGCCTACGGCACTGCTGCCAAGTACCGTTGCGACGTCACTCTGCCAGCTTGTAGCGCCGTGCCCGACGGCGAGGCTTGCTGCTCGGTCTCGAGCAACATGGGCTGGAGATATGAAGTGATTGTTATTGGCGCCATTACCTTTGCTGTCTTCTTTGCCCGTTACTTTATATTTACATTTCACGAGTCCCCCAAGTTTTTACTAGCCAGAGGCCGAGAGCAGGAGGCTATTGATGTTCTTCACAAGATCGCTGAGTACAACGGCGCCCCTGCCCCTGTATTGACTGTCGAGGACTTCCATGAGATCGATCGCGCTACTGGTGGTGCCGAGGCGGACAATAATGTTGGCCCTAAAGACGCCAAAAGTATCATCTTAGGGGTGTTTGCCAACCTTGCCTTCCTCAAAGGCATCTTCCTGAGCAGGATAGAGTGCTTGACCTTTTTTATCCTCGGTCTGGCGTACATGGTAAGTCACTCACCACTGACCACAATAGTTATCATAAGCTGACCATGATAGGGTGATTACTGGTCTTTCAACTTGGCCGGAGCCTTCCTCCCCATCGTTCTACTCCGCAACAACGTGGACAGCGGCCAGGGCACCGTCTCAGACACCTACCGCCAATACGTTTACATCTACCTACCTGGAGTCCTCGGCGCCGTCGTTGCTCTATTCTCTGTCCAGCTGCCTTTACTGGGCCGTAAATGGTCCCTTGTTATCTCTGCCGCCCTGCAAGGCTTGTCTATGGCTATGTACACACAGGTGGACAACACTGCTGGTTTCGTTGGCCTAAATGCCCTCGAATACATTATGCAAACTGTAAGTCGATAGAGAAACCAAACATGTTATAGGTGAGCTAACAAGTTACTAGTACTTCAACGCGGTGCTATACGCATCTACGCCAGAGTTGTTTAACACGGCCTATCGTGCGAGCGCGAGTGGCATGCTTTCATGTCTTGGCCGTATCGCTGGTATAGTTGCGCCATTTGCTGGTCAAAAGTTCCTAGCAGAGGGAACAGATGGTATTCTCTGGCTTGGTGCTGGTGGCATTTGGCTTGCGTGTGCCATCCTTTGCTTTCTTCCTATTGAGATGAGGGACAGGCAGATGTTTTAAGAGGCCCTACATGCTAGCATTAGGATTTGAGAATCAGTTAAGCGCAGCGAATGAATGTATATTATATCTCTGAGTGGTTTCCTAGAGAGCAGTTGGATTGGGGGTATAATTGATATATTATACTACTTAGAGTAGTACCTTGCAAGCTGTGAATATTAACACTATCAAACTTACAATTTCAAGACACATATGTAACTTTCCACACCTCCCATATCTAATTTTCTCCTTGCCTTTTTCATAAGAAATACAAAACCCCCTCTTCTCCTTTCTCTCCACTGTACCATTTAGCCCCGATTTAACCATTGCAATATGCCTATTCATGGTACACCTTACATACTGATCCTCCCTCGCCTTTATTAAGGCACACAGCCCTTTGATTGCCAGCAGATTTAGGGCTGCTTAATTTGCATTAATAACCTTATCATGTATCTTGACAAGCTAGACGTTTTGACCTGAGTGGGAATTATGCTTGTGGATGTTACTACTGGTGTTTACAACTATATTTCGCTTTTCGTATTCAGCGTAATAGAGTAGAAAGTAAGGGCAGTAGTCTTAGAGCATCTATCTCAATCAGGCCAATCTGTACTATATTTTTTTTGTGCCATTATTTGTACTTTAATAGGCGACGTATGGTCTATTTTTTGACATGCTTGCTATTAACCACTACCTCTTCAATGGCGTCGTGACCAAGGATTGCCCTCAGCTTAACAAGCAGGAACAATTCGTCTTAAAATCTACATTTGATACTCTTAAATGGCATGAGCGTTGGGAACAATCGTAACACTTTTAAAACTACGATTCAAAACTATTTCTACAACTTCGACGAGCGATCGTCAGTTACCCCCACGGCGATCCGGAGCGAGCCGCCGTGATCTGCCATCCCATCTGTCACCCAACTCTATCCCCGCAAACTTAACGATAAAACCCCGGAAAAGTTACACCCATCCCCACGAAAACTCTGTAGCTACAGGGGCAAGCCAGCCCAATCGCTTACCCCACACTTCACCACCTTATATTGCATATGCTTATCAAGTTCATCGATGGCGCCATTTCTGCTAAGACACTCGTTTCTCTGAGGCAGAATGGCCAACCCCACGAAAATGCTACAAGACTTGAAATGCTCATAACTTTTCAATCTCTCAAGCGATTTGGGTCTTTCTTAGATTTATATGATGTGTAAGTCTCCCATGCACACATCGGATCGTCAAGATAGGCCGCTAGAGCGACGCCCGTCGCGTCCTCCGTTGCTACCCTCTAGTGTATCTCATTTCATCCGTTTGCGTGGGGGGGAGCGCACGGGTCCAATTTGGTATCAGCTTCATGCTATAGCCAAACCGTGTCGATAACACGGGGCAGATTGCAGCACATGTCAGGCCCCTTCGATTGCCTTCGATCTGTTATCATGGCACGTTTTCTCTGAGCACGTTTTCTCTGACATCGTATCTTGACGCTCATCGGCGCCAGAAGTCCCGGACGGACGGCACGATGCAAAACGGTAAACCGGATTACAAATATGCATAAGAGCTGCCAAGTGAAGACCAGACCTTACTTGGACCTAGTCACGCCGAAGCCTCGACGCACTTATCCGCATCGGCTCTATCGCTACGGCACTCTTCTTGTCCTCCCGTCCCTCCTTCTTGAATGGTCATCGCTCCGCGTGCACGCTGCGTCCACGCTGCCCCTCCGCGCCAAAACACTATACCCTCTGACCTTCCGCACTTAGCACTGTCGTCCGAATATCTTCTTCAATAGGAAGTTGAGTTGGGCAGATAGATATATGAGGGAGCGAAGAGGGTGTGATCATTCGTCGAGATAGGAGCCCCAAGCGCAACTTAGGAACCAGTGTCAGAGCCCAGCAGTGCGTGACCCCTGCCACGGGATCGCTGATTGACAGGTTAGTCGTACCCTAATACCAATAGAGTTGCGCAAGGTTGATAAGTGCTTAGTTAAGGCAACATGCCTTTACAAACGTCAAGATTAGACTGCTCGCCAGCAGCACCATCAACCGGTTGACACCTATAGTCTTGTGCTCGATGGCATAACTCATTTCTTACCCTAGGGGTTTCTCTCTCGACGGACAATAAGACCTTCCTTTCTTCCATCGTCTATCTATTCGCCCGAGTCAACTTCCCCATTAAGAAGACGCTCCGCCACGCTGCCTGCCTTGAGCGCATGGCCAAGATTGACGGATGTCGCCTGGTTGGCCTTCTAGGCCCTGAGGGATGTCGCAATCGCGATGCCCTCATCCCTTCATTTCCATCACCGGACTACTTCCGAGGAGAAGATGTCAGTCCGGCCTCTCTTTCGTGCTCGCCGTCGCTAGATCCCATGAGGCCAATATCGAGAGATCATGTTCCTGGTCATGTCGAACTTTCTATAAAGTCCAGCCGATGCCCCCTCTCCAGTTTCATCCTCATCCCTATCATCTTCTCTTCAACACACCACCACTCTTCTACAAGACATCATGAAGTTTACCCAGAGTCTCTTGGCCCTCGCGGCAACCTTCCTGCCACTCATCGCCGGTGCCCCACTCACCGACGAGGCACACCTGAAGATCCGCAGCCCCGCCCCCGAGAACGTCATCCCCAACAGCTACATCGTTGTCTTCAACAAGGACATTGAGGATGAGGCCATCGAGACCGAGTTTGCCTCCGTCAACTCCATTCTGAGCAAGCGCGACTCCACCCACAAGGGCATCGGCAACAAGTACAACCTTTCCGATTTCAAGGGCTACCAGATTGAGACCGATGCCGCCACCATTGGCGAGATCGCCTCGTCCCCAGGTGTAAGTTATCATCTCACTCCCCAACTGCCCACCCACCTTGACTCAAATTACTAACACAAACAAGGTCGCTTGGATCGAGAAGGATGGAAAGGTGCACGCCAACGCCTTGACCTCGCGCCCTAACGCTCCATGGGGTCTTGGACGCATCTCGCACAGGGCCCGCGGCTCCACCACCTACATCTATGACACCACCGCCGGCGCCGGCACCACCGTCTACGTCGTCGACACCGGTATCTACATTGGCCACAGCGTAAATCCCCCCCCACTTCCCCCCTCGTTTTGGCAACCCCACTAACACCCA
>JPJV01001691.1:0-40082 GCA_000750745.1 Pseudogymnoascus sp. VKM F-4281 (FW-2241)
GATCTGTGATATCCCCCTTCCCCTTTGCACATCCTATTCATCATCAACCACCAGCGGGTCCTTCTTCCTACCCTTCTCCCTCGGGCTACCGCCACCAAACATCGCACTAGCGCCCGACTTCCTCTTACGCATCTCAGTTGTTGTATCTTTCTGCCGCTTCCGAGCCGCGTCACCCGCCCTCGTTCCGGCCGTCGTCTCCGTCAGGTCTTCAACCAATTTGCCCTTATCCACATCTTGTCTACCACCTTGCTCGACATCATCGCCCTGAGAGTCCGGGATCTCATCTGCATTTCTATGCGCAGCCTTGCGTCCTCGAACGCTCGGCGACATAACAACGCGGAGGGAGTCCTCACTCGAGTTCGACTGGATTTCGATCTGGTTCCGAGGCGAAGAGCGCAGCTGCTGCCGTGGCGGCCGTGGCGGCGGCGTAGACGGCGACTCCACAACATTCGCCTCGCTCGCACCCTTCCGTTGTCGACTACGGTTTGGAGAGCGGAATTTCGGCTTCTGCCCTTGGACTGTCAATTTGAAATGCCGGCTCCGTGTGGGGCCCACCTTGTGATTTGATGTCTCGTCACTGATCGCGCGGCGGTCTGCATTTTTCACGGGCTCTTCGATGGGGGGGGATGTGTTAAGAGGTGAGGGTTCGGTAGCTTCCTTGTCTTTTGCCGTATTGGGTGGGATGCCAGCAAGATGATCCATGAAAGAATCTATTGTTACAGACTCCTCAAGCATTGGTGGGGACTCCTGAGTAGGTTGCTCCCCTTCAATGACACTGGTCACCTCCCCAAACGGCTTTAGCACATCCTTCGTCTCGCTTGCAGAATCAAGTTCCTCGACCATTTTGACTTCAGATTTTGGCGGCACAGGTGGTTTCGGCGACGTCGAAGCTGAAGAGGCGTTTTTAGATTCGCCAGTCGGCCGCCCTTCCTTTACTTTCGCAGCCTTCTCAGCAGCTCTCTCGGCTTTCCTAGCTTCGTGTTCCGCCGATACCTGGTCCCTCCGCAGCTTAAAGATGAGTTCTCTCATTTTATTCCGCATCTCCGGTGCGTTCATCTTAGGGAAGCTGCTCGCCATATCCGTCCTCCCCTGCATGATTCCATGGATAGTCTCTTCCGGGTGGTCGAGGAAGCCCTCGACATACCCTAGTAGGAACAGCCCGCAGTCAAAAAAGTTGCCTTGCTGGGGAATGTTCTTGGCCGTCATGCCGATGCTGGGCTGGTCGAGAGTGATGTCGACATCGAGCTTTTCCTTCGCCTCGGCGATGAGGAAATCGCGGAGGTTCGAGCAAGTGGGTGAGTGCGCGTATGCCTGCGAATCTAGGGTGATGATGCGCGGCTCTTCGGTGTTGTATTTGCGAACAGGTGGGATGGACTTCCTCTTCCCTTTCCTGCCTTTGACTGCGCTTGATGTCACTTTCTGGGGACGATCCGTGTCATCATCAGCTGTAGACATGCGGTTTGGCGTGCCTAGATTGATGCGTTCTGCATCAATATGTTTCGCTCCGTTGGGTTGCGGCTCTGGGCTGGCGACCCTATCTTCAATTGAAAGTCTGCTGACCTTGCTTGCCATCTCGGGAGTTACGGATCCCTCTTTGGAGCTAAATTGAGCGGGGCTCCTAATATCACCCGCATCATCCAAATCCACAACAGCTTCCTCATGAACTTGTTTGTCCTCCTTTGTTATTCTCTCTTCAGGGGGTAGCAGTAGTTTTGGCACATTGCAAATGATTGCAAGGTACCAATGAAAACTCTCGTTGACCGGCACAACAATGTAATCGTAGTCAAATATGTTAACCTTTGACGTCCACCTCTTGACAGCGTCATAATCGATGTTCTTGCGGCCCTTACCCTTTGTAAGTCGCGGGTAGAAGAACGTATTCATAAAAAACACCCGCTTGAAAACATCCGGCCGGTTTCTCTGAGAGATATCTTGAAGATACCGCAAGTAGAAGGCTATAAGGTTATCATTCAAACACTGCCCCTCGTCAAGCCGCTCTATGTCACGCATATCAACATTGGCCTTGTTCGTGCCTTCGAGTGGAAATAGGAGTGGTTCGTTGCCGCCGGCCCAGTATATTTGCCAATCCCGATGCTCATGGGTATACCGCTGGGGAGAAGGTGACCTTATACGGCTTTCCTTATTTTGGCCTCTGGTTGAACGAGTGGCTGGGCGGTTGTCGTTGTCGTTTGCGTTTCGCCTAACCTGACGCCCTTGAGATTCCAGTTTGGAAGTTTCATTGTTGGAGGATCCATTTTGCAACTTCTCATGCAATTTTTTAGTCCTTGGAGGTTCTTCGGAGCCGTCAAAGTCTCTGGGCCTCTTCCCATCGCCGGTGAGGCCTGCATCACTTGCCTCGTGCAAGCTAGCCCTCCTCTGCTTCAGGCGATTCAAATCATCATAAGATTTAATGGTATTAGCAAAAATCCGCTCTAGTTTATCACTATATGAGTTAAAGTCAGCATGGGTGACCTCCCTCGTAGTACTACAAGGATTAGGTAACTGACCCGCTCTCGTCGAAAACCGCTGCCTGGCTCCTACTATGGAGGAACATCACGAAATTGTAAAATGATTCCTTATCACCCTCTAGAAGAAGTTTTGGCAGGCTTGTGATATTCTTTTCCGTGACCACCAGTGCCGCTTTGTAGTTATCCATACTATACGTTATTTTTTTTACCGCGGTCGTGTTGAAGGTATAGCTTGAATATTGTTTATCCTCTGAAACATTTTCGTTTCCCCTGATCACGTCCATTCGCGATGTCTTCGGGTTATACTGTAAATAAATAGGCTCCTCTCCTCCAATAGGCGTGGAAACATTTGATGCAGATCTCAAGTAACTGACGGAAATTCTTGGACGCTCTTGCGAACCTGGCTTCAGAGCTCTACTGAATGGTTTCTGCTGAATCTGCCGCGGGAGACTTGATCGAATATCCCCGGCTTTACTAATACTACCGGAAGTTGGGCTTCTCGGGAGGTGGCCAATTACAGTCCCGGCATTTGTCCTCTTCGCGCCTGGCCCTGATTTGTCCATGGATAGTTCATCTTCATCATCGGAAACGCTCTCGAAACTCATTTCAGGCTTTCCATTTACCATCCTGAAGAGTCGGACACGGTTATCTTGCGTAGAACCATTGGCCACGTCATGGTTACTTCCACCTGCCCCACTTGCGACTAAAGCTCTCGATGACTTTGAAGATGACGAAGAAAAACGTACTGATGGCGGTCCGGTTCGCTTCCTCACGTTGTTCTTTGCATCCATTTCCTCCTTTGTCCTTGCAGGCTTCCGGTTCGCAGTCCCCCTATATGGCTCTGGTGGCTTAGCAGATTCAATGTCTGAGTCTTGAATGTCATCTTCATCATCAATCACCATCGTTCCTTCACGAGACGACTGAGCCGAAGAAAGTTGACAGCTTGGGCGTCGTCGTGGGTTGCTCGGTTTAATGGTGTTCTCGACCCGCTTGAATTCATCAATGCCAAACGTCTGTCCCGGATGTTTTCTTTCCAGCGGAGGAATACCACTCATAACTGTCTTTGTCGGGCGAGAGCTCGCTGTTGTACTTCTTGTTTGTTCGTATTGTATCTCGTCAATGCTGTCGTTGGAGCTGATCTTCCGCCTCTTCGCTGCCTGCTCAGCGCCCTGTTCAACCGAACGGCGTCGGGCGTGTGATGTAGTTAAATCAAACATCTTTGCAGAGCTTGGCTGTGGTCTATCCGGTCCAGTTCTGACAGTCCTGTTGCGACTACTGTAAGTAGTGGACGGCCTGCCCGGTCCCTTTGGGACAACCTAGATCTGTTAGAAACCGGTTTCCATGGTCTGAGAAGGACTTACCATCTCTCGATCCGACCGGGGCACTATAACGGGAACTGCGTGTTCATCTGGAACTCTGCCAAGCGTCCGATTAGAGGGGTTCTGTTCGAGGAAAGGAATAAAATATACCCAAAATCGGGTTCAGCTGCGCAAGGCTGCTCGTAGACATCAACCCTGAGAGTTATTAGAAGCAGTACAATCCAACAAGAAAAGTTGCTACTCATACAAACTGAGAATGGGTTTTGGGCGGATTTTGGGGATTGCTGGTAGAGTTCCATTCGTGTAACCTCCAGATTGTTTGATCTCTTCTGACGGCGGCCCCACGTTGTTGTCCAGGTTCAGCGGTAGAACTTGCCTTTCAGGCAATATCAAGTCAACCTCGCTGCAGCCGTCGCTTTCATTCACTGGCGACTGGGAGCCAAACTGTACGCACTTCGCAGTCGCAGTTGCTTCGTCGCCGTTCTGCCGCCACAAAGTATTAGCGGTCATTCGTTATCAGTGCGGGAGTTGCCGAGATCTCCAAAAAAGTGTCAGCCTTGTCTCAGGCGTGCATCTACTGACAGAATCAAGCTTCACTACATCGTATGTCCTCTTGCTCGGGGGCGAGAGTAGGGTCTGGGCAGCTCTGGTGGGAGAATCAATGGATTCCATGGCTGAAGAGCTGCGCGGTAGATTTCGGTGACCTCGTTCTGAACCAGGATTGGTGCTCGGCACCACCACTATTGATCATTGCTGAGGAGCGCTTGTTGGTCGAATATCGTTCGCATGTGAGGTGTGTTGTTGAACAAGACCCGATAAGAATGGTCGTAATCTAAAAAATGTGGGTTCTTCTAAAGAAATACTGGCAAAGGTTCATAGAAGTCTTTGAAGAGTAGGGTAGAGGACAATGGAAAATGTTCACTTGAGCTTTTGGTTGGTCGGGCACGAGAATCACTACGCCATGCAAAATACCATATGTCCAACAATTGAAAAATCAATATTGCTTTTACTTCAATATTATACGTATCCACTATCGTCCATAGACAGACACCAGAAAATCTGTTTCATGAATTGCATTGAATTGCAAGCTATAGCTAACTGACAACGATCGCAAGAGCAGCCTCTGTCTGAGTGTGCCAGGGACTGTGGCGTGGTTGACTATTACAAGCTGATACTTACTCAGTGTCATATCTGTAATCCAAAAACTATCAAGACCCGCAACGGTGGCACTTTCGTGCCACCGTCGTGATCTTTAATACATAATACAGTCCCATTACCAAAAAAAATCCAAAGCTTGCGTTGAAGTGCAAAAACTGAAGCTTCAACCCCGCCTTGCTCTGATCCAAAACCCCCGCCTTTCCTCGCTTTCCATAGATGCAGTGCAGTATTGTACAAACAAGATTACTCAAGTCTTTATCATCATGTCCCCGTATTGATACTCTTGCATAACTCATGAGGCTTGCTTTCGCTCCGCCCTGTCATCATCCTTTGCACCGTTTCGCCTCTCGGAGGAGTGCTGGTTGTTGCTCTTATCCTTGCGGGCGTCGTCGATCGCAGTTCGCTGGGCGATGCTGGAATCGTGCGACTTCCACTCCACCTTCGTCTCTGGAGGGAAGGCAAGGACACGCTTCATAGTCTCCCTGAAAATTGTTAGAGTGGGGCCACAACAAAAGAGTCCGTGGGTGCAACATACCTGACTTTGAGAACGCGGCCGCCGTCATTACGAGTCCAGATACTGAGAATATCTTCGCCATTTCTGACGCTCAAAACGGCCCCGCACACTTCCTCACTGGCTTCGCCAAACTGGTCGCCAATAATGGCAAATAGTAAGTCCTCCCAGTATCGATCCGCCACACCCTTCTTCAGTCGCACAATCCACTTCCCACCCTTCTTGTTCTCTTCATCCTCCCACACTGGCCTGATGCCGTTCTTGAATATGTGGTAGTCAGAGACCAGTGGCAAAGTAGAGGGGCGCTTGAGGTGTTTGTAAATCGCGAAAAAGTCTTCGACAGTGTCAAACGCTGCCATGGCATGCAGAGTTTTCTCATACTCCAGGTAGCCATTTGATTTTTGGATTGGCGGGCGGAACCAAAACACCCATCCGTGCTTCAGCGTATGCGCTGAAGCTTGGGGGTATTTGGCCTCGCTCAGAGATGCGCTAGAAGCGTTCTGACCTGATCGCGTGAGGCCAGATTCTACCGGTCCCTTCTCCCCAGAAGGTGTCGGTGCCCCGCTCACGACATTTCCAAAATCTAGAGCGCTGCCTGGTGTTTTTGGAGTCTTTGCGGATGCGCCAAAGGAGGCAAATGCGCCAGAGCCTAAACCGAAGGCGCTGGATGCGCCCGCAGTTGGCGACGAAACGGCAGGCGATGCCAACGGGATGGCGTTGAAGGGATTCGACTTCCCATGTGACGAGGTATCCCCGCCAAACCTCTTTCCCGGAGTGTAGTTGCGGGTTGGGTGATCGTTATGGTTCGCTGTGGTGGCGGGAGGGACTGCGGGCGTTGAAAGAGAAAGCTTGCTACTATTGTCGCACATTAGCGGCTGTAACCACAACTTACCACGACAGAGGCTTACTTGGTCCGGCGAGTCCATAAATTATCCATTAGTACCGATGGGAGACGGCTGGGGGGGAAGTTGGTGGGATATCGAGCTTTGGATGCTGGGATCCAAAGGCGTCACAGAGAGTCGGAAGGGCTGGACAGAGGAAGATGGGGCGATGTTCGACGTTTGAAGTTCGATGTTTCGATGTTGCACGGTGTTGAATATCGATTGGAGAGTGCGGTGCGGGGGTTTGCAGTGAAGGGATAGCTGTAGTCGATAAGTGGTATTTGAAGTTTGGATGTGCGGTATCAATATTCGTATAATCGTGTGAGTTGTGTTGTGAAAGCATTTATTTGATATGCCTCTTTCGTCTCTTAACTTAGCATGGCGTAGTGCCAGTTTGGTTCGAGAAATGGCAAGCGCCGTATCGCTTGCAGGACTCCACTAACTGTTGACCGCCAAGACTTTGCTAGAAAACGGAACTTTGTTCGTCGCTTCTCTTTTTCCCTTTCTCTTCTTTTTCTTCTTTAACAAAACAAGACCACCAACGTATAAATTCATTCACAGCTCGACATGTTTACTCTACTCAGCTGCGAATTTCGATGCGTGCGTCGAGAAGACCCTTAGAACCCATTTCTAAAACCATTGTCACGAGGGCCCCTTCGGGAGGCTCCATGATGCGATGATGACCTGAAACATGGGACACTCTTTTCCTTTATATACGGGCTTTGTTGAGCTGATGAGGCTGATGAGCTGTTGAGCTTTTGGGCTGCTTCGAAGCTGGAAACGGACAGGACGGAGGCAGCTTGTCTCCTGGGGATAGGGTCAGGGTCTTTGGAATAGAGTCCCATCCACTATTGGCGGTACGTCTTGTGTGTCTTCGCCAACTGCGCTTCTCCCAGTAGCCATATTGCTATAGCTTCAATGACGAAACATATACCTCTGGTAAACCTACACAGCTCAGCCGCTCTGATTTGCTTGCTCACCCCGTGATATGCTTGTCGACGCTGGTTGAGCATGAGGTTAAACGGCAATGTCTGATTGAAACCCCTGCCTGGAATGAGGCTACGTTCTTTGTACTGTACATATCTGACCTGCCAGAAACTGACGATATGGGTTGCCATGTAGGGCAGGAGGCAATAACAGGATGTGCACTATTTACACCACGAACGAACGACTCCATTGTGACGTCCTATGCTTGGAGTATTTCCACATTTCGCCGGTGAGGATATTACCCTACATCGCATACAACATAACACAACGTGCTTACAATGTGGTCTCTGGCTTATCCCACCTTGCTATACAATGTGCTATCCAAGGCTCTGATTAGAGCTGCAGCCGCTCGCGAGCAGCTCGTCCCATGACACGGGCGCTGACCCGAATTGATGGTCAGTGCTGCAGGTAGTCGGAGCTGGGCATGGAGTCGGTCCCTTGGCTCTCGCGAAAGCGTTGCGGCGAGCGATTTTTTCCTCCGTCATTACCCAAATATCAAAAGGCCCGTCGTCAATTGATACAAGATTTCTGATTCCCTACTCTGCCTTGTCTGTGTGCAGCCATATAATAGACCTCTCTGACAAAGAAATGACAGGACGGAGAAGTTCGCCCTGGTACGCCGGCATCATTAACCGTGCAAGCTTGGCCAGTAACTTACCACGTTCGTTTCTGGTGACCAGATTAAGCTGACCCTTGTCAAATGCCAACACAAAAAGAGGGGAAATACCATATCAAGGATCAAGGTCGCGCATGAAGGACGCCTTGAAGCACTCAAAATAGCCGCCAAATGAGGCTCTGTTTCGCTGGCACTGTCAGACCGGAGGTATAATGCCCCGACTTCTCTCATTTCTCAATATGATAGTTCCATCCACCTGCATGGTGGCGTTTAATGTCCATAACATTACTATGTTATCACCAGAAGTCACAGCACACCCATCAGGGTGGCCATCCCAGGCGCGCCAATGATACCTTGGGCCAAGAACAATGAAAGTTCACTAATCTGCGAGGCGAGAGGAGCTGGCGTTCATATCTTGACCGAAGTTTCCACGGAGAACTGAAATCATTTCAAGTTCAAATATATTCATCTGGGTCATATAGAAGGACTAGGTTTCTACTGTCACTTCACCTTTTTTCCAAGGCCATTTTGAACGGCCGATCTTCCATTTACCTGTCACTCTTACCCCACTTCAAGGTCAAGATGCGCAGTCTACGTTTCGCATGCGCTGCAGCCTTGCTGATCTTGCAAGTGGCAAGATGCAACAGCGACGAACGGCCCGCCTTGGGCGATCTGGCCGAGGTCGTTGCTCAAGACCATGAGCGTGGCGCTGCCAGCTCGGAAGACATCCTCGCCCGTCGCAATGTTCTTGTAGGAAAGGGACATTTGGAGGAGCGCATTAGGGTAAACCGATCAACCATCAGCGCTGACGCTCTCGACGGGCCTGCTCTGATCGCCAAGTGGCTAAACCCAGTTGCCCTCGAAAAGCGCGCGTGTACGGGTACCTACACGGCTTCATGCGGAAGTAAGTGAAGTAGCTTACCATGAGGCTGCAGATCTAACTTCTGTGCAGATGGATACTGCTGTCCAACGACGGGCCGCTGTTGCGACAACAACAATGGCTACTGCAAGAAATCTTCAGGCGACGATTGCTGTACCGATGGGACCTGCCCTTCTCCCCATGTCTGTGCCGACCCTGGCGACACGTGTGACTGCAAGTCGGTTGGTGGTGTCTGCTGTCCCGATAATACACACTGCAAAGCAGGTAAGAAATGTTGCGGCGACTACTGCACAGACAAGGATAACATATGCTGCTCTGACGGGTCGACGTGCGAGCCGGGGAACATATGCGTCAGGAATGTAGAGTACAGCTGGGACGAGTGCTGCACAGATGCTGCTTGCACGGCACGTGTGAGAAACGGCGTAACAACCACCAGTGCGTCGGATACTCCACGCACGACGGCTCCCCCGAAGACAACGGCAGCCCCGGTTGTCTACCAATACTTTTACACGACTATCTATTGGTAATCCTCGTCGATCTACTCCTTACTCCATGCCTCTAACACTTCTTAGGTCGTACTACTATTACTTTTACACCTACAGGTACGACGTCCAGCTGACAACAATCACCTCGACATACACGACAACGACAACCACCCTCTCCATCTACGCATCCAACACCCGCACTGCCTCCGCGCAGCTCAGCAGCATGATCAGCTCCGTCGAGAAGTACGACTTCACCACCCCGGCACGAGCAACCACGGCGCTCAACTCCACTCCAGCTCTCCCGACCCCCAGCGTGAATGTACCTGATGCGCCTGTTTTGCCTGGAGTAGGCGGGGGCGACCTTCTTGGTGGTGGGATGCAGGCTGGCGTCGTGCCGGCGTGGGCGGTGGCGTGGGCTCTTGGGGCTGGGGTCGTTGCGTGGGGGATGGTCTGGTTGTGAGGGTGGATTCACTGATATAGTGGGGGAATTAATAGGATTGGTTGGGCTGCGGGGTAGTTTGTAGGTATGAAGGCATGGGATGCTGTTCATAGAGATAGGTTTACATAGGTGCAATGTGATATTCGAACTCTTGGGTGCGTGAGATTAAGGTTGAGATTTGCTTGGGGAAAATGTGTTTGTGGTTTGGCCACTATTTGACAATCCAAGTAGCCCTCGAGGGTTATAAAGGCCCCATGAAAATACAGACGCTGTACATACAGCAGCAATTGTCTATCGGAGAAGATCCTGACCTCGAGAATTCAAATGCGGAATCTGGAAAGTGATACAATGAGCTCTAAACAGCAACAGGAAAAAAGGTTTCACCTGAGAACAGCGTCGAGCGACGACAAACGAATTTTCTATAAAAAAAAGAGCCCCAGACCATCCCCAGTTCCAACGACCAAACTATTTACAAGACTGCAAAGCCCCGTAGATACCCGACCCAAAATTTACACAGCTTGACACCATGATCTGTACTATATGACTCGAGTTATGGCAGGTTACGGAGATTAAAGCACTTCTTGACTTTGAGGCGATCCGTGGTTGTATCGAGGCTGATGATAGCACTGGATCGTGTAAAACGGTGATATGTATTTGCTTCTAGATAGAAGCAAGAAACAACCAAGCTCTTAGCGCTGTTGTGTCAAGGATTCCATTGACAACAGGATTCTATTGACAGCAGAATTCTATTAACAGCAGGACTCTATTGACAGCAGCATTCTATCGACAACAGGATTTTACGGATAACAAGAATAGTGCAGACAGTAACTAGAAAAATAGCAATAAATCATTGGATAAAAGTTAGGACTCTTGCAAGGAAATAACGTAGGAAGACAAAGAGGCATGTAATTTCATTTTCTCATAGATATCGTGGGAAATTACTAGGAAGCAAAAAAATAGCAATAAAAAATATAATTTTTAACGTCCGCTCGTATTCGGTAGCAACAAATCCATCCGGGCAGCACTCCGCGATGAGATCGAGATTTAGATGGAATTCTACAGTATCCGAAATATATATATATATTTAGCACCTGCGATTTATTCAAGCTTTTTCTAAAATCAAAAACCTGCCGGGTTGCACATCTCTCTCTTAGGAAGCCTAACGTTTCGTTCGGTTGCCAAAAATGTAACAAAAACAACAAAACAACCTTTTATTATAACACGACTTAATAGTAAAAATAGGACACTGTGGGAATTGAACCCACGATGACCACCTAAGTGAGCAAAAAGAAATAACAAAAAATAACAAAAAATAATGGACACTGTGGGAATTGAACCCACGACCTTCCCCAATTGATATTATGTGATAGATCACATGCTATGCGAAGGGGAAATCATACCCCTAGACCAAGCGCCCGATTTGAATTGGAAGGTACGGACTATCCAGGATTATGGAAGTGCGACTAACGAGTACCGGATGAGGAAACTGGGATGGTGACTGTAACAAGAATAGACAAGGAACTACGAAGGAGTAAAATGTAGATACCAAATGTGAAGAATTTGGACAACGAGCCGGCTCTTGTTATAAAAGAGAAACCTGAGGTTAAATTCAAGTTGTCGGTAGCTGTGTGAGGATTTTTGGTGATGTCTAAGTCCATACCACGTCTTATTCTGCCATTACCTCCTACACCGCCTAGCGTCAATACATCTCCATCACGTCCCACAGCCCTGGCGGGTATCAGGTCTTTTCTCCATACAAGGCTCCCAGTCACCACAACCCCCTCTTACGAATTAATTACGCCATTGGGACGATTCGAAAAGTTATGCCACAGCTTCCGTAATGCAGCGATGGTACAAAAGACACCAAGAAATCTAGAACTGACGGATATCTTGTGGCGCCATGGACGGCCATGCCGACGCGACTGAGCAGGTCGCAATCGCCAAGCTTGAGCCCACGATTCCTAACCTCCAGTCCTGCTACTTTAAAGCAGTAGTCACGCTAATATGGCCATACAGCTCCTCGAATAAGACACTTTCTGTGCTTCTGGCCGAGCCGGACTTTCGTTTGCGCCGCAGCAGAGGCCAGGTGAAGGTCCAGTTCGCGGGCTCGAGCGCGAAGCATGTTTTTGATGCGGGAATAGGGAGTGGAGATGAATTGGTTGTCTGCTTGAATGGTGCTGAATGGATACCTGAGAGTGCGAGTACCGCGCAAACGCCTGGCAGAGGCATCGAGTGGGAGCTGAAGTTCGCGGACCGGCTAGTGCTTCAGGTAAGATAAACGCTGCCACCAGACTGAATCTGCTACTAATCGGGGCGGCTGTTTAGATTCGACAGCGCGAAAGTGGAAATATTGCCTTGATTAATCTCGACAACCCTCCACAAGAACCAGAACCGCACCGCGTCGCTGAAGTTGAGACGCCGCTCGAGAACCCGTCGCCTCCACCAGGAAGCCCACTTCCAGCACGCCATGATCAGCTACGCGCGGAGGAGGCTAGTGAGTGGTCATCACCGGCATTCATAAAGCGCGCTCGGCTGTCGTATGGCTCCTTTATCGGGAAGGATTTCGAGGCATTCATAGAAGATGATGGGTCTATCCCAGGGAAAGGCCGAAAACGGTCAAGGTTTGGCCGAAAATCAGGAGATTGGAGATACATTAGCCGCTCCCCAAGTCCAGAGGAGGAGGTGGAGGTTGAAGAACCAGTGGTGGAGGAACCGGCCCCCGAAAAGGAGAAGCCTACAATGACGGACGAAGGCTGCCAGACGGACGGCCTGGAATACAGTGACGAAATGCAGGAGTTCTTTAGACAATCTCAAGCTGCCGGTAGGGAGACAAGACCACCCGTGCCTTCAGGTTTACAAGACACAAGAATGGAATTTGCAGAGGATCAAAGCGATAGACGACCGATTCCACCATTTGACGCGTTCCCGGCTGGGAATGCGCAGCCAGCGTCACATGTGATGGAGCCAAATGGAGCCACCACACAATGGCCGGATTCTATGTTCCGGGATATGGGATTCTCGAACGGATCTGTACCAGACATGAATCTGAGGCCTAATGTCCCCTTCGAACAACCTAGGTCACACAGCCCACATATTCCACCTGCAGCACCAATGTTTGAAAACTATCAAGGAGGCGAAAGGAGCGGACTTTTCCACGCGCCGTATCCGCCGGATCAGTCAATGCAGCTACACCATGGCCTTCCACTAGAGATGGATCAGCCAGAACACGAACACCATGGCCTCCCCCTCGAGACTGATCGCCGTTATGGTGAACGCCTACGTGAAGCCCCTGAAGAAGCTAGGGATTCTGCAGTCCCACAGTTTGCCCAGCCTGCCGAGTCTTTATATCCAGAGTTACCTGATGTTTCAATGGAAACACCTGCCCAGCCGGCATGGGAATCCTTGACCCATGTCCCTGGGGAAATCGAGCCGAGCACCTTCGACATACCCAATGCGCCAAGTAGAGACGCATCTGCACCGCGATATAGCCAATCTAACACACCAAAGTTCCGTTTGAATGAACGTGGTGATGTAGTCGCGACCAACGAAGACGAGGAAGAGAGCGAAGAAGAAAGTGAGGAAGGCGATGAAGAACTGGACCATCGTCAAATTGGCTTGGATGAAGGAATGGAAGAAGATGAGTCTGGCGAGGAAATTGAAATAGGTTCAAGACAAGCCCCTGAACAATATTATCGCCAGCAACAGTTTACAGGCGAACACGGCGCCGTTGCCGCGGAGCAGAGATACAGGAATGAGGGACGCGAAGGCGAGCTTGACGAGGAGGATCAGCCATCTGAAGAACAAGAGTTCTCTGATGATGATGAGGGTAGCGAGATGGATAGTGATGAAGAGGCTTTATACGACGAAGGTGAGGACTTTGATGAAGACGACGGACACCGTTACGATGACGAGGAGATGAGCGAAGAGGATTTAGGCCCCGCTCAAAAGCAACAACAACAACAACAACCCACAGCGAATGCTGCGCCGATCTTCATAGACCTTCTATCGTCTGATGACGAGGAGGAACAGTCGAAGCCTGAACCCAGGCCGCCTCTTGTTCATAAAGAGTTGTCTTTTGCGGATGTGGAGGACAATGTACAAGATGATGTAATGGAAGATGAAGAGCTCGGTGAGAATGCAGAAGCAGAGTACGAGGTAGAGTCGGAGGAAGAGGAAATGGCCATTGGGCATCCCAACGACGAAGAAAGCGAGGGGTCTGAGGGGCTTGAAGGCTATGAAAGCCCTGAGGCCGAAGAACCAAGCGACGCCACTGAAGTATGGCAACCTCGCACCCCACAGGCCGCAGATATGCAGAACCAGGTAGAGATGCAACAAGCGCCAGCTGTAACTCTCCAGCCAGATCAGCCTAAACCTGACAACGCAAACTTGTCAATGGTAGAGGAGGTGGGCGGCTACGAGGATGAGGACGACACTATGGAAAGAGGTCTCGCCAAACAACAATTCATGGACGGTGCGAATGACGTACCTGCGGACTCGAGGGACGTTAAGGAGAAGGCTCCCGTTTCCATTGTGGATGAAGATGTCCAGGCCGAGGCAGTTGAGGAGGAAGTTACGGAAAGTAAAATTTCACAGCCACAACCAGTCCCACAACCGGTCGAGATGGAACTTGATCATGAAGTTAAAGAATCTGAAGATGCCAACATCCGAGCAAATCTAGATGAACAGCTTCAGGCTGAGCAACTTGAGGATGAAGAGCTTGAGGATGAACATTTTGAAGAGGAACAGCTCGAGGAGGCACAGCTTGAGGAGGAATTTAAACAGAAAGACAATTCACCAGCGGAGGTCAGAGAAGATATTTCACTGGCTGAAGTATCCTATCCAACTTTGCCTCGGGACGAAAGCAGCGTTATTGAAACGCAAAAGGCGCTGCTTGACGAGTCTGAGCAAGAAGATGCCCCCACCAGTGTTGCCGACGACAATGAACTGATAAACGCACAATTGATGACACCTGACGCTACTCAAATAACTTCTACTGTGTCGCAAGATGCGTTATTCGCGACCTCGACGGAAAGGCAACTGCAAAACGACGTCGCAACTGACAATGTTGTGACAGATGAAGTCGTACACAGCAGCGTCGAAGACACTGAGCCGATTAAGGAGGTGCTCGTCGAGGTTACTAAACGAGTCACTAGATCAGCGAAGGCGATAACAGATACTCTCCAACCTCCAGTCACGCCAACGACGGATAGAAGGATGAGCCTCAGGTCGGCCACTTCTCCTGTTAGTGCCCGTACCGATCGATCTCCGTCATTGGCGGCAAGCGCTCCGAGCACACGCAAGGGCCGCGATGCTACTGAATATATATCACCAGAGGCTATCAGCCCTGCAGAAAAGCCTCAGCCATCACCAAAGGCACCAAAGCACAACCTTCGATCAAAGCCATCAGCATCACCTACTGGCACACGCATCACCCGATCTCAAGATCGCGCCGAGGCACCCGCAACACCTAGAGCCCGCGATGCCAGCCTCTCAACCGCCACCAAAGATCTCATACCACCCTCTAAACAGCTGCCCGTCACCCCCCAAAAACCCTTCACGCAGCCTCTGTCTGAAACGGCCCTCCGTGCCAGTCTCACAAAAGCCCTTCGCACCAACCTCAGCGACTTCACACCCCTCAAAGTACTGCGCCACAACCTAGGCAAACGCCTTGACGTCCTCGCCATCGCGACCACCGCCCCTCCTGAAGCTCAGCGCGCCAAACATGGCCCGCGGCACTACCACCTCCGCTTCAACGTCACCGACCCCTCCATTGCACCCACCGGCGTTGTAGAGATCCAGGTCTTCCGGCCATACAAGGAGGCGCTCCCCGATGTCGAGGTCGGGGATGGCGTACTGCTGCGAAACTTCTCCGTCAAGGCAGAGAAGGATAAGGGATTTGCGCTCCGCAGCGAGGATAGTAGCAGCTGGGCTGTGTTCAAGCGGGATCGCGTCACCGAGTGTCGTGGCCCGCCGGTTGAGATTGGAGAAGGTGAGGAAGAGCATGTGGCGAGGTTGAAGGAGTGGTGGGGGAGTCGGGGGGAGGAGTTTATGGCGAGGTTGGGGAGGGTTGGGGAGAGTCCCGGGAGTGTGAAGGGGAAGACTAGGGCGAAGGGGGCGTGAATGGTTGGATAGATGATTGGATTGAGATGGAAACGCTCCAAGTTGGGATGGTGGGAGTAATATCATCAATGTGGAGAATTTAACAGCCAACTCTCGCTGTAGATCCAGACATAAAATTAAGCAGCCCTTCTGGTATGTAAGATCAAATATAATTGCCTCTGAAAGTAGTCAAAATTTACTTTTGAGAACAAGCCTGGCGTGAACACCATGGCAGTGTCTAAGTAGTCGGTGTGAGTAGGATGCCGAGTAGGATTTCCAGTAGGATGCCGTCGGCTACATCTTGAAAGTAACATATCTTACATCAACTGCGTTCTCTGCATCTATACCGGATAACAGATTAGCCCCAACTGAGCCTTCAATTGGGGTGTGTTGTGGCCAATGGCGTTTAGTCACCAAACGAACTCGGTCACTCCTTGGACAAAAACGAAGAAGATTCACAGTAAAGGAAAGCCGAGCCAGGAAGCGTATATATGGACACTCGTTTAATGCGTTCATAGTACAACCGCCGACTATACAGTTAAGAAAATCGCTCTAGTTCCACATCTCCACCTCACCTACAGCCCACATCCTACACCCATCCTCTTCCCTCTCCGTAGTAATTCCAAGAAGCTCTATGCGACTGATCTTTACCCGGCCTCAATTACACAGCTTTTGTCATCTATTTGGCCTCTGGGAACAGGTCCTCCTTCAGCTCAACGCCGAGCTCCTCACGAATCGGGCGCAGCTCCTCGAGGTACTGCTCGTATTGGTTCTTGTTCTCAACCTTTGCCTTGATGCCTGCTTTCATCAGTATGTGTCCACGCACTTTGGCTCTCCTGCCAATTTTTCGGTTTTCGGAAGTGGGAGCTTACCTTCAAAGACACGGACGGCGGTTGGGTAGTCATTGACGCGTCTTGCAGCCTTCAGGGCAGCAACAAGCACGGATGGTGATGGGACGAGATCGTATGCGAACGCATTGTTGAGGTTACGCTGCGTGGTACGATTAGCATACACCCCGCAACCCCTCTTCTGATCCAACAATGCCAATTAAACATACCTGCAGCTCAAAGACATCCTGGACGGTGTCAAACTCCTTCTCGTATCTAAATTCACCGCGTATCAGCTCACAGCTCTCACAATGGCGTAAGAAAGCCCTCGGTCCGACTTCTCCTCGGTAACAACATCCAGCGCCGCAAGAGGTCCTCCAACAAGGCCAACCTCCAATTGGGTATCCTTACCTGGCAGTGAACTCCTCGAAGCTCTCCTCGTGGTTGTGACCGTCAGCATTGTCGGCCATCATCACTCGTGCGGTCGAGAAAGCCGGGGCATAGCTGACGCGGAGGACGGGCGAAGGGCGCACGGCGCGGAAGCCAGCGGAGCGGCCAATGGCGCGCGGCAGGGCGCGCAGGACGGAGCTGGTGGACATCGTGTTGTATGGTAGAGATAGGTTGTGCTGGGGATTTCGGGGAACTGGTCAGTATGATGAAGCGTAGATTTTTGGTGGATGGCTCCTCGGAACAGGGCGGGTCAAGATTTCATGATTGGCTCTAACCCGTACATTAGTCAGCAATAAGAAAGATGAGCTGCACGTGACAAGGAGACCATGCTTGCTAGCTACTCTACGCTGCACGTGATACGATTAACCATCTACCATTTACTGATAGCCTCGCACGTCGCGAGCGATAAGACGTTCTTAAAGGAAACAAACTCACCTTTCGTCGGAGGACATTGGCAACCAACGCGAACGTCCTGTGCAGAGGGTAAGATACTGATACGCCCTATCTTTACCGACGCATTTTGACCATCTTTTAGAATTATTGACCGCCATATATTGGCTTCACAAACTCACATGGCACCCTGGCCACACTCCGCATTTTGATTCCATGTCGTCGAAGCCCACGTCGGACTCAGAAGCTGTAATATTACAACCGCGTCGTCGCGGACGTCCGCCAAAGAATCCGAGCGCTGCCCGGCCAAAATCACCCATAACTTTACAGCAAAATCATCTGCCTAAAATCCAGAGACGACCAAGAGGAAGGCTGCGAAAGAACGCCGTTCGGTCCCCAACACCAGACTCGACCCAGTCACCACAACGCCCCAGTCGCAAATTGAAGAAGAAGCGTGGGACGCCCCTGAAGAAGCACGACGAGAATCAATTATACGATCTTCGCGATATCCTAGACGAGAACGAGACTCACTACCTAATAGATTGGGAGGACGACAAAGTCACTGGCGAGACATACAAGCCTACTTGGGAGCCAAAGAGCTTTGTTGAACAAGACGCCATTGTTGTCTGGGAAGAAAAGAAAGCACAGGAAGAGGCAGACAGAAACCACATCCAGCAGCCAGAGAGCCAAGACGCAGCGCAAGACGCAGCGGAGGTGCTCAATCTCGTGTCACCCGACAATCAACGAGAAACGCCCTCTGTTCCAGACTCTACCCAGGAGAGCGAACCAGTCAGGGACGCAAAACGCAAGAGAACTAAATCCGTTGTTGTCGACCTTGCTTCGACTCAAGAGTCCCCAGATAGCCAGCCAAACAAGCCAGCTAAACGCAACAGGATTACTACCGTCGCTCGAGAAATCCATAAGGACAGTAATTACGGACGGCCTCCTTCGGACCCTGTAACACTAGAAGCCAACGTTGTTATTCCAAGAGAAAGGTCTACGCCAACAGGACAAGTTTGTGACGAAGGGCCACAGATCATTCCAGAGTCACAACCTCAAGCCGATAGCTGCGGACAAGGGAACACCAGTGGAAGCTCGCAATTAATCTGGGATCAATCGGCGACGCCTAATGACCAAGTTCTATCCGCGGAAGATATTCAGGCAATAGACTTTGCAATTCCTAGGAGTTCTCAAACTTTTAGCAACGTACCGCATTCTTCCAATAAATCACCTCTAACAGCCAGACCCTCAAGTCGTCCCATTTCGCAACCAATACCAGACAATCTCCCAGAGATAGGCGACAGTATTGACACTGTCGGGGAGACACCACAGCCCCGTAGACACAATTTCGAGGCTCCACTTGCGCCTTTGGAAAAGTTGAATCAAGACAAATACATTAGTATCACGCAAATTTCGTCGTTTGCCTCGCAGGCAGCTTCTACTGAGCGATCGCTACATCGGTCACAATCTGCAGGAGATAAATTGCAGAGCGTACTTAAAGACGACAGAGACCGCGTCATTCCAGATTCCCAGGAGGCAACCGGAGCCAACATTGCAGACATTCGAAGGCCCGTCCGAAGTAAAACCTGGCCAGGTACCCCTGAAAAGAGAACTTCTACGGCACATTCAACGCCTCACCAAGATAAGACCAGGGCCAGTTCAAACGGAGATAATCTGATTCGACTGATAGACGATATATCAGGCGTTGAACGAGGCTCCTCCATTGGTAACGGCATAAATTCCGAAGCGCAGGGAAATAGTGCAACATACGGAGAGACGATATCCCATCTAAACACGCCAATTACCAATAACGTTCCCATCGAAGACAGCTGGCTCACTACAAAAATTGTGCCGTCCCCAGTGCTCAGCTCGCAATCCCAGCATTCTAATTTTCACGAGGCTACGCCGGTTTCCAACGAAGGAATTCTCGCTGACGCCGAAATCACTGGTGCCGAACCATCACCGAGTCAAAACTCGCGACCATCCACCCCAAAACATAACCTATCACGTCTATTTCTACCCCAGGTATCTTCGAGCTCTAGAGCATCTGAGGAACGGTTCCAAACACAGCTGCCGTTCAGTACTGATTCCGGTAATATTGATAGCCAGGATCTCGTTTTTTACAATAGGTAAGCATATGTATACATCATTGCATATTGAAGATGAAACTAATACATCCGTAGAGGCTCTGGTGACCACCAAGGCCATTCTCTTTTGCCAATATCAACTGATTGTTCCGACAACGAATTTGACAGGCCAGCGACCGCTAGTCCACTTGATAGAGACATCGCCTCTTCTAATCAAAGTTGGCAAGCCGCCCAGATTGTCCAAGACACAGAAGTTCCATCACAATTTAGCTTAGAATCTGCCAAGGTATCCGGATCGAGGGAAGTCGAATCCAGTCACATCTCTAGAGACTACGGTGAAGAAATTTCTCTAACTCCGAATAATCTACATTCTCAGCCCTCGCCGCTTTCACGTAGTAAGGAAGACGGCAATCGAAGACGGATAACATCAGAGGAACCCCCAGAAAGCATCATCATGAGTGTCGAAAGACAAGACGAGTCTGAGCTCATTCAGCAGCCTTCATTGCCATCAAATTCGGCATCGCCCGCGCCTGTTTCCCGGGGTGGAAGTTCCGTACAGGATCGACCTCCTGTCGTGTTCAGCCCCAATATGAATGTAACCGAATTTCTCCAGAAAGCGCGCCGAGATGCAATTGCTGCTGCAAGGGCTAGATCGTCTCCTGCAAATTCACTTGGAGGTAGCGAGCCTATACAAGCAAGCGTGCCATCACAATCACCGAGCATAGTGAGGCAAGAACTGCCAGTCCGAGAAACGGCATTGGTTTTGGACGAAGGGTCCATGGCAGCCCCGGAACTGGCTAGAATTGAATCACCAGATGAAGAAGACGTTTCGGGCCCGCAACTGCCATTACGGCCTTTCGGATCAAGCGACCATATAGTTCTAATTCCCATGGTGTCAATCGTACGAGACATGTATATTGCTCAGATACCAAAATATAGACGAGAGATAGAATTATTACGCAAAGGCGAGCAGTTGGATCTTCAGGCCACGGCAAGGATCGACCTGATGATCGAGAACCTCAAGCTCCTCGGAGACCACAAAGACTTATTCTCCGAGGAGGGCTATTCGCAGAGCGGCATGCCTGCGGAAACCATATCAAAATGGGCGATGACCTGCAGCCCCAAATGCTTCTTCCTTGAGAGACTCTTCGAATCAATGAGGGATTCAAGTAGCCATATCGTGGTTCTTGCTCGCCCAGGATTGATGATGGGTATTTTAGAAGCCATACTCCAAATGCATAACTTCAACTATTACCGACCCGATCGACAGAGCCGTTCTGAATTATCTGCTCGAGGGACCCTTGCGGTTACTCTTCTCCCGACAGGCTTCCGAGGCGGACAGTTCGTGGTGAATCCAGCCGATGCTGTGATAGCATTTGATTCGACCTTCTTCCGTGGGGAGCGGTACTCAAAAGCGCTCCGTGCTCATACATTCGATCCTACAAAGCAGTCCCCTCTCATCATGCTGGTTATTGAAGACTCTGCAGAACATTTTGAGCTTTGTCTGCCAGAATCCCTAGACCCTATAGAAAGGAGAGGTCACCTAGTAGATTTCATCTTGCAGCAGCGAAAGGAGGTTGGGTTGAACACAACGATCCAACCAGAGGATGCTGCCATATCAATTGCTAACTATATGAGGGCGAACTCGGGTAATCACACTGGTGTTGACGGACAATTGGAGTGGCCTCTGCCGCCAAACCGTTTCGTCTCGAACCTTGACGTGCCAGATTCGCTACTACCACAACAGTCTGGTTCGACCACACAATCTCGCGATGTACAATCTCCAGGACCCGCATCGCTCCAAAACTTGTCCAAAAGGCCCCGCGACAACTTACTTGACGACGACTTGTCAAAACGGATGCGAATGACTCCAGTTCCACCCGAGGCTTCTTCAAGCGGACAGGTATCACATATCACCGATTCTCTCGGATTCCAGACACAGTTTAATGCCTCCTCACTACCTTCACTCACCAACGCTGCTGAACAAGCTATCACAGCTACCGCCACATTAGACCAGGAGCAGTCAGACCAAACAACACAACTTCTAGCAAGGGTAAGCTGTGTATTATCCATCCCCCCTCACACAATATCCATACTAACAACCCCAGATCGCGGACCTGGAAACTCAGCTCGAAACCAAAACAGCCACTGAATCCCGCATTCACGAGCTCGAGGCCCAGCTCCAGGAAAATAAAAATGACAATGAACGCCTTCGCCAGTCCAACACAATCCAGGAGCTCAAGCTAAACGAATACATCACTATCGTAAAAAAATTCGAGTCCCATTCCCGCGAAATCGGCAACAAGCGCCGCATTGCTGACGCCGCCGCCGCCGCCGCCGAGTCGCGGGCCTCAAGCCTCCACAACAGGCTCGAAGCCCGCTCCACCGAGAATATAGCCTTATTAAAGAAATTTGAAGATCTTCAGGCCGAGCTCGTCACCGCACGCGCCGCCCTCGCTTCCTCTGCCGTCCCGGAGCAGCGTGAGTTTGAGGCACTCCGCGCGAAGGCGGCAGAGGCGCAGGCGGAGCGCGAGAAGCTTGAGAAGCGGGCTGTCAGCTCGGCGAAAGACTTTGAGTTTTCGCGCGAGCAGTATCAGAAGGCGTCGAATCAGGCGGCGGAGCTGGCGAGCGAGGTGGCTGGGTTGCAGGCTGAGAAGGTTGTGTTGGAGAGGAGAGCGAGTGATAATATCGTGAAGGTTAGGGAGATCCAGGCGAATAGTGAGGTGGCGCAGTTGAAAGATAGAATTGATGAGCTGGAGGCGGAGGCGGAACTGTTGAAGGCGGATTTGGGGAGGAAGAATGAAGAGCTTAAAGCGAGAGGGCCAAGAGGGCTCAGGGGGGCAAGTGCCCCGAGAAGTCCGAAGGTAACAGGGATGGGGATAGCGGGGAGTCGGGGAAGCAGTGTGGCGCCTGGGGAGGGGAATGGGTTCCCGCCGAGATGGGTGGGGATGACAGGATGAGCATAAAAGGGGGCGTTTAGGGGAGCCTTGATACCATTGCGAATAGATAAGTTGGCCGCAGGTGATTATAGCTGATTTGCTTAAAGATCAAGATGTGATGAAGGAAGAAGGTGGGCACGCAGGAGCTAATGGGGCTGGTTCGCAGGTTTTTACCCTGCTTTCACGAATATATTTGCTTCTCATAAGATTTGAGGGACCGAATGCAAATAGTAAACATTGGCTATTCCGCCTTCGTAAATGACTTACTCTCGGTGATTGGAGGTTCTAAGTAATGCGATGTTTGTTGAATGGGCTAAATAATAGTTCAATGTTTTTTTTTAAATATATTCTCAACTTCACATCAGTAATTTCAACTTTACAAACCACACTCATTTCATCTTACTCAATCTCGCCTTTGTCATTTTATATCCAGCCACTCATACGGTGGATCAATTGGAAGCTTCATTTGAAAATTCGGTTCAATCACGAATACCCTTCATGAACGGGATTCTGTTGACACATGACTTGGGCTGACTCTGTTGACACTCAGTTTTCGAAGCAAGACTTGTATGGACTACGAGACCTTGCCCACCACAGTATTAAAACCTGACTGGAAGCAATATATTCCAGAATCCAACGACATTATTAGGATAAGGTTCTGAACTTGCCCATGGCGCCACGAAATTACATACACCGAAGTCAAGTATACACCAATATCACAGTCACGAACGAACCACATGAACACTCAATTTTTGAAATCTTTTAATGTCATTCAGTATACTACCGAGACATCATCCTCAATGCGCCATTAGCAGCCACATCCATGATTTATAAGCAAACGATGCATAATCAACGACACCACTCAACCCAGCAGAACCGACGCTTAATCCTCCTTGAGAATCTGTGCGAACGGCTTGCCAGTCGCGCGCACCGGCTTTCCGGCATCGAGGCTCGCGGTGCCGATCTTGTCCTTGGAGTAGCCGGCGGCGTATGGGTTCAGGCGGAGAAGGACCTGCTTGTTGCGGAGCGGGTTCTTCTTCTGCACGGCGGTGCGCTTGGTGCGGGCCTCGCCCTTGGCGGCGCGGACGACGGTCTGGATTTCGGAGGAGTTGATGAGACGGCCAATGTCAGCCTGGGTGACGATGGCGGATGGGAGGAGGAAGTCCTTCTTCAGCGCCGAGGGGGCGGTGGTGGAGCCGTAGATGGTGTCGAGGGCCTTGAAGGCGGCGGAAGTCCAGATGACGAAGCGTCCGAGGTGGCCGCCAGGTGCGAGCTGGAGGAGGTTCAGGGCAAAGACGGAGCAAGTCTCGACACCGGCGATGTTGCGGAAAGCGAGCGAGAGCTCAGTTCCGTCCTCGAGCGGGCTGTAGATGACGAGGGGTCCGCGGCGTTGGCGGTGACGGCGACCACGGAGCTTACCCTTTCCGGCGCGGAGCTTGCGGGAAGCCTTGACCTTGGAGACATCGGCACCGGCTCCGACGGAGCTGAGGAGAGCGACGGCAGCGGAGGTGCGTGCGATCGAGGCGTTGGCGAAGACCTCAGAGTTGATCACGAGAGGAACCTCTGGGACGGTGGAGATCTGGTGACCGCGGGCGAGGAGGAGGGATGGGACGGAGGATGCAGCCAGGGCGGAAGCAGTTGCGAAACGCCTGGGGTTTGTTAGTTTTTTGGAGGATCATACGAGGCTGCATATCATTTCGACTCACTTCTGTCCCAGGTTGATCTTCTGGTGCCACTTGCGCCAGACCTTGGTTGGAGCGAACATGCGACCGGATCTGCACATGTTACCGAAGGCAGCCTGACCAGCACGGTGAGTTCCGCCTCCAGAGACACGAGGAATACGGGCAACAGCGCGACCTGTGAAGTTTTTCAGTCAGCATTTCCGTTCTCTGCAAGCAACAATTCCACCCCATCTTGGGTTTCCATAGCAATTGTGTCGAGCGTGTCTATCCCTCTCGACCCCTCTCGTTTCCCCCTCCTTCCTCCCTCTCCAACATGTGTAAAAATAGTTGTACTAACCAGTTCCCCAAGACTCAGCAGAGGTCTGGTGACCAGCCTTCTCAGCGACGGAGTATGGCTGACGCTTGTTCTTGGCCATTCCGGTGTGGACAGTCCTGTTGGGCACATCAATCAGCAATTGCCCTCACATCCATCTCCCTCAGGCCTCGCGCCGGGGTCTGATATAAGTTTGTTGAGCTTGGTGGTTGAACATACTGGACGATATCCGGGCGGATTGGCGAAGTGAAGACGCGCGGGAGAGGGTGAGTCGCACCGCTGGCAGAGCCATCGGCGGACAGGATCGTGACTGTTGGTCGGGAAGCCATTTCGTCGTCGGTTGTCGAGATGTTGTTGTCGGCTTCAAAAATGGGCAACTCGAAATTTCGTCGGTTTCTCGCGAATCTCGAAAGTGGGTTGCTACATTGGAAGCCCTAGCACTAAGCGATGTGGCTGAAGAGGGGAAAGTGTTTGTGTGTAGGTGCCTGGAATGTTAGGTGTGAAGGTTGTGGTTGATTTAACCACGGACGTGAGACGGAACAACGGAACAACGGAACACCGGAAAATTGAAGAACCTTAAATGTCGAATCACGTGAATAAAACACATCACGTGACCAATTGTAGCCCGAGGCCCGCGGAAGTAAGACATGTAATATCCCAAAATCATCATTTTCAAATTCCAATTTCCCCCATTTTCCAGCCATTTAACGCTCTGATGTCATCTGAATTTATTGCATTTATTGCCCCCAGTTACCCCACGTGATAGAAACCGTATCCGGCCTTATTATCGTACAGTTAATCTCCCATTTTCCCCATTTTCCCTCATCGTTTGCCGCTGTTATCATGTGAAAACGCGCTTCTCACAGATCACCAAATCTGGCATCTGCCAACAATTCCATACCCCTACACCACCACCCCAAATAAACCAATAATTAATTCCCTATAACCAATATTAAAAAAAATTCAAAATAATATACTTTTACTGAAGCTGTATTTATTTTTTCACTTTTACAATATTCCTCTCGATCCTGCCGATTTTTCTGATATACTTATGACCCCGTACAATAATTCCTGATATTTCTTGATAATTCCTAGCCCATACAACCCTTGTAAATCCCGGCTGATGTCAGTTGGGAATTCCCCCTTTCGCTAATCTTGCGCGGCCATTTCCCGCCAACTTTACTTTTCCCTCCACATAAACACAACCCCTTCTCTTTTCCCCCCCCATCATATCACCACATTCAATTGTGTTTGTTTGTTTTTGTCTAGGAGGTCATCTTTGTTGGTGATCGTTGAATCCCTTTCTTCACTTCTCGTCATTCCTTGATTGAAATTGTCACGCTTTTTTTTACTTCCTTCTCCAAGCCTTCCCCATTCGGCAACAGCTCACGTAAGGAGTCGCGCGACCTACTTCTACCAACTTTTTCTCCGAACTTCCGATTCTCTCGACAGACAACCCTTTCCTTGGCTTCGCGCCCCCTCACGAACCTTCGCGGCTTCTCTCGCATTTTGCGCATACATCTCCCTTGTTTTAAAGATGTCGGCCTCACCCATCGACCAGGTCCTCGCGGCCATCCAGCGCCCGACGATCGACCGCCCCTTTGGCGTCCACCTCTGGCCCATCTTCGACAAGGCCTTCACGGCCGTCAAGGGATACCACCCGCAGGACTTCGACTTCCAGCCCCATGTCACCCCCATGTCAACCATGAAAGAGACCGCGGCGCTGATTTTCACATACTACGTTGTAATTTTCGGCGGCCGCGAGCTGATGCGCAACCGCCCGGCGTTCAAGCTCAATGGACCCTTTATGGTCCATAACTTCTACCTCACTGCGATCAGCGCCATCCTGTTGGCTCTCTTCACTGAGGAGCTGATCCCAACTCTGTACAACAAAGGCCTTTTCTTTGCTATCTGCGACGTGAAGGGTGGATGGACCAACCATCTCGTTATTCTGTACTACGTATGTCCCATAGAAGCAGCACAAAGGGAGCATCTGCTAACAGATACAGCTCAACTACCTCACCAAGTACCTCGAGTTGATCGATACCGTCTTCCTGGTCCTGAAGAAGAAGCCGTTGAGTAGGTAACCCCAACTCTCTTCCCAGGCCAATGCTAATCCCAGACAGCCTTCCTCCACTGCTACCACCATGGCGCAACTGCTCTCCTCTGCTACACCCAGCTCATCGGGCTCACCTCCGTCTCCTGGGTCCCTATCACTCTCAACCTGATGGTCCACGTCGTCATGTACTGGTACTACTTCCAGAGCGCGCGCGGCATCCGCATCTGGTGGAAGGAGTGGATCACCCGTCTCCAGATTATTCAATTCGTCATTGATCTTGGTAAGCTCCCCCAAACAACCCCCCGTGAACCCTTTCAACCCTTTAGCCAAAGCCCCGCTAACCCATCTCATAGTCTTCGTCTACTTCGCGTCGTACACCTACTTCACCTCGACCTACTTCACCTGGATGCCCAACGCAGGCCAGTGCGCAGGCGAGGAATTTGCCGCCTTTGCCGGCATGGGCATCATCTCCTCGTACCTCCTCCTCTTCATCTCCTTCTACATCGCCACCTACAAGAAGGACGGCAAGCGCCCAACCGGCCGCAAGGCCGCCCGCTCCCTCAAGGACGCCGAGCTCCCAGACATCGCTGCCATCACCCACGGCAAGATCCAGCCCGCCAAGAAGGCCAACGGGAACGCCGCGGCTGCGACTCCCGGACGCGTGACCCGCTCGAGGAAGGCTTAGATTGCGCGTGGTTGGCTTGGATCAATTGCGTCGCTTGGGGAAGTACTGAACTAGAGTGAGAACGGGGAACTTGGCGAGCTTGTGAGAACACCCTTTTGACTTTGTGCTTTATATTGGGGGGTGTTACCGGGGGTCCTGCCAATGCGTTCCCTGTGATCGTGGACATAAGGTGGTAGTGGTGTATGAGTACGAGCATGAATATATAGGGAGCTGGCGTCCGTATACGCGGCGCCGGCGGGGATGTAAAAGACGGTGCACGGGAACATAGAGCGGTGTTCGGGCGTGTGGACGTCTGGCTGGAGGATGTTCGGTGTATGTCTGTATCAATGGTGGTGTCGGCGTGAAATAACGCCGGGGTTAAAGGGGCCTAGATTATGATGAATTATTATTAATTGATTCTAATGTTTTTTGGGGTTTGAGGTGTTGCTACTCACTACCTTTGACTCGATTCCCTGATTACTCTCCTTGGACGACACTCGAACCCGCTAGTATGTTCTGCGTGTCTGGACGAGGAGCATATAGATGTCAAGCACGAAGCCCGGTTCTAGCTAAGCAAGCCACACCTCACTGAGGCGTACAACCCTCCGCATAGAACAGCACAAATTATCTGAGCTCGATGAGGAGGTAACCCGTGCATAACGGCAGAAGATTGGGACGGACTCCAAAAATGTTTTCCAGCATGCCCGTTCGCCAGTATCACTTGGCAACAGACGCGTCGAAAACGGGCTTGGGTGGAGTTCTCTATCAGATAATCGACCTAAAGGAACACATCATCATGTTCCTCTCATACCAACTGACTGAGGCCTAAGGACAGTGGCATACCACTGAGCGAGAAGCGTTCGCGGTATATAAATGCCTAGAAGAGTGCAACTGGGTAATAGATATCTAATATATAGCCACCACTCATTGAATCGCTCAATTGCCTAGCTATGGTGCTTACCGTATCGAAATCCGTGGGGGTGAAGGCTATCTAGGGATTACAGGTACCGGAGGGCAACCCTCACGGATAAAATGTCAGAAACGTATAACGCGGACTGGGGAACGGATCTTCCTCTGGATAGTCCATGCGGCGATGGTGGGGGCTGTCACTGCGATTTCTTACCGTCATTTACCACGTTCCTATCATCACTTCTCACTACACTACCGCATTTCTTACCTCCGCATTTCTCACCGCCGCATTTCTTACCACCGCATTTTACACCATATCTCGAATCGTCGGCATACTCTTGAAGATTCTCTAGCTACTGCGTGCAGTTGACTATGGAAGTTGAGCATGCAGCTAGTGTACGGTATGTTCCCTATCGGGAACTCCTCTCGACCCCTCGAATAAAGACCCTATCCGCCGGTAGCGATTGTGTGTGAAGGTCCCGTTCTGGATGACCCCCTCAAGATTTCTATGCTTCCCCCCTGATGTTCCGCTCACCCCATTAGTTACGTGATGGCTACTACCTCGACAACGTAGGATATGGGTCCCATATTACGACGCCATGTAGATGACGCACTGCGACTTTAAACCGCCATGGATGGTTTAGGTGATTTCCGTGAGCGAAGATGATTGATGGCGGCCAGGGGTGAGCAAGGTTGAGCAGGGAGAGCAGGGGTGAGCACTCGGACTCGCTCACTAATCACCAGAATGTGTCGACCTTGAATAAGAGGCTACTGATGGGGATATTAGGCTCATTGACGTTGAGGATCTTGTGGAGGAGGCGTTACTATAGCACGCACGATAGAAACGCCAAACGTCAAGAACGGGATCGGCAACTGCCTAAAATACTGCTTCAGCACATCCCTCTACAAACGCCTTTTATTTGATTTTTTTTCCCCTAATAACATCCAAGTTTGTAGATCCCGCGACTCCGCGGCTTACGGTAGGGGTATTTCCTGGCCTCACTGGGGGTTTCCTTGCTATCCCTGGCAGGGGTTTGTAGCATCAAGCTTTAGGCTGTTTTTGATAGGGCTTATCCTCTCCGCATTAGTTCTAGAGAGTGGTCAATGGGGATATGGCAGGCGGGAGAGGCTGTGAGTATAGTAAGTGGGCTAGCCGAATCAGGATAGTAGTGGACGGTATGACAAATGAGGACGGCAGATGGCTGGCTTTAAAATGAAAACGATACGGTGTACGACGAATGGCTGGAATGATGATGGATGATGCTTTTGTATTATGTTAAGTATATTCCATAGGCAGTCTATTCTTGGTATCAAACAAATCGTTCATGAACTACATCCGGGGATTATACAAACACAGAACCCGTTTGACCCGGAGGTAGCATTTATGGGCCGCTTCCTGTCGGAAAAGTTATTTCTAAGTATTTCTAAGTTGGTAATGGATTTCAAAGCGGTTGATGGGAATCTTTACTCTTTTCTGCTCTGCGAGAACTGCAAGGTAGAGTACAGTTGAGCTCTAAACCACATTTATCACTAGCCCCTTTTCAGGAAACTAGTCGTGTCGGCTTTTACGTATATATTGTCAGATCGACCTTGAACACGGCCAACAACAGTTCTTTGAATTCATGAGATAGATGTTCTTTATCTAGAATCTAGATAGTACGTTTTCTTTGCCCCCGACAAACAATACCATGGCACTGAATCCCATTCTCTCACTGCGTTCCCTACGCCGGCATTTCCTGCGCTGACTCGGAGATAAACAGCTGCAACTGATCGGCAGAAGCTGCCGTAATGCTGGGGTAGCGGTAGCAGGGGTGGCATTTAGTTGGTTGGATGGTGGCCCTCCCACTGTAGGCAATGATTCTCCAGTCAGTAGCTTGGCTTTCCTTATTTTTTTGTTAAACCTTGGCTGAACACCTCTAATCCTCTGCTATACGCCTGCAAGTAGTGATCAATACGAACCAACCTTCTCCATGTTTGACATGGGTGCATGTAGTTAACCTGCAGGGTAGGTAACAAAGAAGCTCCATTAAGCAAGAGCCAAGGAGTTCCAAAGCTTGATGATTGTCATTCTGTGCCGAAAGTTCCGTCTCACTGTACTCCTAGTTGAGGAATAGTTGTGAGAATGTGCTCGATGCTCTCAACAAAATCCAGAGGCTCTCAAGCAGAAATATAAATACCCCGTTGAGTCTCGATATCCTGCTCCTTTGGATTATCACCCTCAACAACTCCGCCTCTCCTTTCTCACTCTCATTCACACTCGAAGCTCGCCCACGAGTAAATCAGTCTCGTCAAAACACCAATAGCAAACATGCAAATTAAGAACATTCTTCTTCCGATGGCCATGCTAGTTGGCGCAGTTGCAGCCGAAGGCATCAACTGCCAGTAAGTATCATACCCACGGACCTCATCATCATTTTTACCCCTATATTAACCCTTTACCAATAGCGGCTCCGCCAACTGCGATACCGCCCCTGACAACGGACTCAGCTTGAGCACTCTTGTTGATATCGTGAACGGCATCGATGACGACCGTTGGTACAACGACGGCGAGCAAATTGCTTGCGAATGGGCAGACTTTTTCTCTGGTGCCGTCTGCGCTTTCTGGCAGGGAAGCAATGGCAACACCGGACGTGAAACCAAGTCATACATTCACGCCCTTGCCGACCATGGCTGCGGGCTATGCGGAAGCGTTCCCTACGGCTTCCCGGGCTCCAACGACATCAGGAATGGGATGCTGACGGTTAACTGGGCTACCCATGACTGCTTGGGGAACGGTGGTACTGGCGCTTGCCCATAAATACAAACTTTAGCGTGCGTACCCTAGGCTACGCAATATAGCAAGACGTTAGAGGCGAGCGGAAAGCTAGACGTGGGATATATAGGCCACTTACAGTTCATACCGTATACATTTTGAATGGTACAATTCTACACAGTTTGATGGGCCTAATTGTGAACGTGGGTGTATTCCCCTGGAATTTCAAGTTGAATGACTCGTTGAATAATACCGGACATTTGGTGATGGTTCAGGGGCTGCTGCGTAGACCGCTCTAGGACGTTGAGTGAACCATGAACAAGTGCGTTAGAATGACATATATTTCCCTTTGGTCATGTCGTGGGGCGGCCTTCATTTTGATATATTCAGATCAACCCCGACAGCCCCACTATCTAGGCAGCAACTGTATCCAGTTAGTTTATCTTCGCTATTCTTTGCACTAGAAACCTCCTTCTTGTGTGTAATGAAGCTGGTCGTCTTTGCCCCTTTGTTATACTTTTCATCGCAACTGCCAACATCCTATTAGTCAGTTGTTCCTACCAATTAAAAACGAAACCTGGTCATTCCTGCTTCTTATAACCGTTGGGTCGTACCTACCTATTTATATCGATTGTAGTTGTCATTTTATAATAAGTAGCTGTATCGCTCTTGCCATTTCACAACGAGTGAAGCGCTCTTTCCACATATCACAGCGCATTTGGATTGCTCCTCCCACCATGTAGATAAAACCATCATGTATTGGAAATAATCCTATCTCTAGTGACTCACCAAATCGACAGCTTCTGCCTGATTCCTCGTTCCTTCGTGCTGACCAACTTCCCATCCCTTCGCGATCAACGTGCCGAGGCACGGAAGTCGCGTAAATAGCTTACGCGCGTAAGGATGGGATTTGCAATTCACGACATCAGTACGCGTGGTCACGAGGTTTGGGGACCAATCAATTATCCACGCGATTGTGTTTTAAGGATTGTATCCCATGCAGAATATTGCAATGGGAGAAGGAATGCCGATATGACTCTCTCGGCGAGGAGCTGGAGTGGAGAAGGGGAACTGGGGCCCGGAAGGGAGGGTGAAGTGTAACTTGGTATAAAGCGAGAGGAAATGCCGCTATGTGAGCATACAAGTTTGATAACAATGGCTTCCATAACGTCCATGTCTGCCTTCGAGGAGTGGTTTGAGAAAGCCGCATCACCAGGTCCTGAACGCGAGATCCCCAGTTCTGTTGCGATTGCTGTTGATCGAAATGGTATGTCCTCTCACCCGTTCTCTTGATAACTCCCCTCCTATCCCCTCCCGTTGTTATACCAATCGATATGAAAAAGATTTAGGATCTAATGAAAACTAGGAATCATATACACCAAATCTGTGGGCACCCAATCCGAAGATCCCACCTCCCCTCTCGCCTCCAAACCCATCTCCTCAGACACCGTCATGTGGGTGGCCTCCTGTACCAAGCTCCTCACCTCCATCTCCCTTCTGCAGCTCATGGAGCGCGGGCTCCTCTCCCTCGACGCCCCCATTACTTCTCTCCTCCCCGAGCTCTCCGATCCCTCCGTCTTTACCGGCTTCAACTCTGCCAACGCCCCCGAGTTCGCCAAGACAGAAAAGGAGGTGACTGTGAGGATGATGATGTCCCATCAGAGCGGCGTAGGGTATGACATCGTGCACCCCTACATCACGCAGCTACGCGAGCTCAAATCCGCAGCTGGTGAAGCCGTCCCAGATAAGCTCTCCTGGGTAGTCTTCCCCTCTGAACCCCAAGGCACAAAACCATGCGAGAAAATCTAACAGTACCAGGAATCCCAAATCCAACCTCTAAAAGCGCATCCAGGCACCTCCTGGGTCTATGGCGCGAACTTTGAGCTCCTCTCGCGCCTCGTCGAGCGCCTCAGTGGTGCTCCCTCGCTCGAAGCCTATATGAAGGAACACATATGGGATCCACTCGGGATCATCCAGGCGACCCTCCACCTCGCCTCCCGCCCAGATATGAAGGACCAGATAATGGACATGTCCACGCGCGACGCGGAAGGAAAGGTGGTGCCGTCGGCGCTTGGGAGTTGGTGGACAGACCGAACCTTCGACTCTGGCGGCGCGGGGATGTACACCACGCCCAGCGAGTACGCCAAGGTGGTCTGCGCAATTCTGCGCAACGACGGCGCCCTTCTCAAACCGGCGACGATGGAATTACTATTCGAGCCACAGCTAGGCCCTGATGTGCAACAGACTTTTGAAAGCACGCTCTACGACAACGGCGGAGTACCAGTTCTTTCGTCGGGTTTGCCGCGCAGCGCGAGGACAACGCAGGCGCTGGGGGGAATGGTATGCAGAGAAGATGTGTATGGTGATGTGAACGGTGGGGAGGGGAAGCGCAGGAACAAGGGGAGCTTGAATTGGGGCGGCTTGCCGAATGTGCTTTGGATGGTTGATAGGGAGAAGGGGATGGGAATGGTGTGGGGTACCCAACTTATGCCAACTGGGGATGGGGGGGTGCTGAGAGGGTGGAGGAAGGCCGAGGAAGCATTGTATGCCTCTAACCTGGGAGGTTATACGGAGGAGTTAGGGAGGAGCTGATGTTCTTTGCAATGATGTCTCCTATTTTCTTGGTAACACCTCACTTCCTTGGTTTATATCACCTTCTTAGAAAGGCAACGGCGTCTTTATTTTTAGAGACTGCAAGTTTGATTCTAAATTGAACTCTCAAAGTGTCGCCATTTTGAAGTGTATGATATGAAAGTGGGGTTTCAAGTTCGATTTCAAATCGAACTCTCTGTTGGATTGGAAATCAAACTTGCATAATTTCCCCGCAGGCGCGTAATTCCAACATCTGAGTTGCTGACCAATTTCCACACGAAACCTCCTTATAATGCGGCCACCATCTCGACACTTAGAACGAAAGGAGTAAAGAAACGAACTTACATCATGGCTCCTCCAACGGTAGTTCTCATCACTGGCGTCGGCAGAGGTATGTTCCGCATCATCTTCGGGATGACCCTTTTCCGCTATTCTCACCATACTAACACCGTTGAATTGTAGGCATTGGAAAGGCACTAGCAGCCGCTTATCTCTTGCATCCGGATCACATTGTTATTGGGACTCTTCGTGACCCCAAGGCTCCGAAGGCGGAAGAACTCAAGAGTTTGCCAGTAGGAAGCGGCTCACGTCTATTACTTGTCGGTATCGAGAACACGAGCCTTACGGATCCGAAGGAAGCCATTGAGAGTGTTGAAGCTACCGGAATCGATCATATCGATATCGTCATCGCTAACTCCGGCGTTTCCATTGGTGCCGGTCCCCTAGAAACCGCTGACCCCAAAGCCTTCGTGGATAGTTTCAATATCAACGTCTTGTCCAACGTTGTTCTATTCCAGGCAGTGAATAAACTACTCACAAAGTCAAGCGCCCCGAAGTGGATTTCAGTCACGAGCCGAGGCGGTTCCACCTCCGCTCCATTGCCTTGGTACCCGTACGCGGCTGCTTATTGCATGTCAAAGGCCGCTCAGAATTGGTTTTCACAGTAGGCTCTAATCAAGAATAGCCTATCAACAGACTACGACTAATCTGTTTTGCAGGACTCTCCATGTTGCAAATGCATCACTAACCGCTTTTGCAATTCATCCGGGGTAAGTCTTTCCGAAGCAGTGGAAAAGTTTATCAAAGATTAAGAACAGCGCTGACTCGCCGCACAGATTTGTTTTGACAGACATGGGAATCGCGGCAGCCACTGGTGCTGGCATCGACTTGCCCGTCACTTCGGGTGAGGAGAGTGCCAATAAGATCATAAATCTAATTAGCTCAGCAACAAGGGAGAGTCTTTCGGGGAAGTTCCTCGATGTCGACACGCGTGAGGAGATCCCTTGGTGAAAACTGGCGATATGGTTTACGGTTAGCGTAAACAGAAAAATACAGCCTTGCTTTGCGACTCTTACCTTTTGTCTTTCCTACAGAGTGCCCGCTGATCGTGCCTTTTGGCTTGTGTGCATTGGCTCGAAGCTGAGTTTGAAGCAGCAACAACTAGGTCCAAAGGCGAAAGTGGAAATTGACCATGTCGATACTCCGCCCACGATTGGTAGGAGAGGAGGGCTTTAAGCAGACACTCGTAGAGGATCTTCGAGAGCCAGATCTCGATACACAACTAGTACTAGCAGATGGACTGTTCATCCGAGCAATTTGACAATGACGAGGAGTCGCCTAGCAATGATATATCCTACTATAGTTGTGTGCAATTGACCATGGAGCTTATACTTGAGTTCTATAGGCAGCCGCATTCAATACCTCGAATAAATAACCGATTGGTATGCCTACAATGTCAAGAGGAGGAATACATCGTTGATTCTCACCGAAACCGTGTCTAGCCAAGCAGACCCCCATCTCCAAAGACATATAGATTCCGATTTCTATTCTCCCGCTGCGTACTTAAACGCAAGATCCAATATCGACATACTATAACCGGGAAGTGGTTGTGCCCAAGGAGCTCGAGCATCCCCGAACAATCGATTACGGCTGTGTTGGAAAAGTAACCCGGCATATAGAGAGCTCTGGGAATAACCTCCACGTATGGGGACATGAACACGAGCAGCTGAAGAATGCAGGGTTTAATCAGACATAGAGAAAGAATTGTAAAATTAGCACCCGCAATTCACGCAAGAAACTCGGCGAGGACAGTAGAGCGGTAGTGAGAATAGAGCGGTGGTGAGAACTAGGCTCGGCGGTGACAAGCGAGCGGCAGCGAGAAAGGGGTTCGGTGAGCTGAGTCGCCCAACCATCAACGCCGCCCAAGAGCAACGGAACCTCACATTTAATGGCCATGCAAATTGTGCGGTGCGCCATAAGCAGCCAAACAATCGACCCCACAAACCTTGCAGTGGTGACTTGAGTTGCTGACGTCTGTAGTTATAATTTATTATGCACGCATATGATGAGGCAAGCTTATGCCTCTACATGGCGAGGAAAGGGCGTTTTCTTTCAATGTCCCGGATGATGCGGAAGGGGAATGGAGCGCAGAGTCGAAAGAGGAAGTTGCCCGAGGCGCATATGACCCCTATCTCGAACGAGTCCGCGGTGTTAAATACAGTGCCGCTATCGACGCCGTCGTCATCCAACTGTCTATCTCCAAAACCCGCTCGGAAATATATAACCCGTACACAACCACCCACAAGTGCCGTTTTCTACATGCAACACAAACACATGTCGGCGATTTATTCCAGAAGAATGTTTATATTATATAAAGCACCATGCTCGTGCCAACTTTACGAGTGGAGTGCTGTGTACTCCACTCGTAAAGTATACCCCGTGTTTCGCGTTGAGATGGGCGCCAAGTGATGCGTGGGGGTTATCGCGAAAGGGAGCAGGGACGTACATACTCTATAAACGAGAACGAACGGTGCTTCTTGTATAGAGTGCCCCGGGGCCGGAGACTATGAAGCCGGAGACTATGAAGCCCGAGCCCTGTATCGGATGCTCGCACCGCGCGCGCGTGGAGAAACAGAGACGGAACATTCTTCGTTTTGTTTCTCCATCATCGTCGCCGTCTTCGTCCGCGCGTGCGAACTGCTTCCTTCCCTGCCTCACCAACGTGTTTTATGCGGTAACAATGCATTTTGTGCAGCTGCTTGTGTTTTGCCCGTGTTTTGTGCGTGGGGTTTGCGTGCCTGTGGGTTGTTTCGTACGTGCGTATATTGTCTGTGTGTTTCGACGGTGGGGGAGGGATGGCCGGTTGGATCGGATGGAGATGGAGATGCGGATGAGGACGGGGATGAGGAGGGGGAAGAGGGTGGATATGAGACTTCAGATGGGATTTGCAACGGCGGCAGCAGCGGTGGGGGACGTTTTGGTTGGGACCGGGGGAGGAAGAGTTTTGAGTGTATGAGTATGGGTATGGGTATGGATATGGATATATGGAGAATGAGCATGGGGATGGGGATGAGCATGTGCATGGACATGGATCGGGATAAATGGGTATATGTGATGTTGTATACTCTAGAGATATTTCTTGGCTTCAAAAAGTTGACAATGACAGATAGGAAGGAAGGAAGGAAAGAAAGAAATACCAACATCACCAACGACGGGTTCCTGACTATCCGACGCACGGCGCACGGCGCACATAGGGACATCCAACATCCAACATCCGACAGCATGGATGGTACCTGGCTAACCACGCACTACTGCACGGGCGGCGTTGTACCTTCTATGTTGACTGTCGTCGTCGATGGTCGTCGCCGTCGTCGTTGTCGTGAGACTGTAACGTGATACTGCACTACACTACACTTCACTACACTGTAACTAACTTCTTCCCTCGTCCTTCCTCGGCAAAATATATATAAAATATACAAAGAAGATACAGGGTGCAGCAGGGGGATGCATGTCGGAGGTACAGTAAAAATACTTAATGGAACATACAGTACATGCCTAGTACATATGTATACTGTGTGTACCGCCAAGCTCTATCCCAGGAACACCACAAGAACAATGCATGTACCAACTCTACGCGACCTGCCACATTTACAATTTTATCCCGGTCGCCTCCTCGTCTTCTTATCCCTTCACCGTCTCTTTTCCCCTGTTTAGTCTTCAAAACCCTCGTCGTCGACCCCCCTCCCCCTCTCCCCTGTCATTCTCTCCTTCTGCTTTTTGTCTTTGCCGCCCTCATCCTCATCCTCAACCCGTCCCCTCACATCTCACATCTCACATTCCCATCCCATCCCATTCCATCCCAATCCCCCCCTATCCTCCTCCTACACTCCCCAAACACTCCCCCATCTTCCCATCGCAAATCCATTCGCCCTCGCTCCACCACGACCACGACCACTCTGAAGACCGCCAACGACGATCAATCCTGACATCACCATCACCCACTGCAACCCTCCCTCGCGCCTCCCTGAAGTCCTGTCGACGAATCACCGCGTCCCCTCCTTGACCCCGTGCGCGACCCTGAGCCGCACCTACTCTAACTCTGTCTGAGAGTAATGTCGCGCAGTGCGCTGGTGGGCTCGATAGCGGGTGGAGTACAGTGGAGCGATGACGGCGACAGCGCCATCGACAGCAACTACGACTACGCTAGGCTTTCCGGAGGGTTGCCCTTGCCTCTTCGGGGTCGAGTCGCCGGCGCCGAGCGAGCTGTTGGGTGCGTGGTGGGTAGGGGGAAGTGAGGATATACGAGACCATGCAGAACTTTTGTCGCGCTACTCGAATATCGTGCTGTGGATATTCAATACTGTATCTCGGGGGTAAATGGAAATGGAGACGATGGAGACGATGGGGAGGATCGAGTGACAGTTACATTACCATGCGATGGAGCACGGTGAGTTGAGTTCATAACGGCGGCCGGCGATCACTGACGATTATCCAGATTTATGTACAGTACTGTACAGTACAGTACTGTATCCATCTCATCCCATGCCTCATCTCCCCTCTCTCATTTCTCTCATTTCTCTCATCTCTCTCATCTCCTCTATTGTCTTTCTCTCATCTCCTTGATCCAACAGTGCAGGAGTAGTGCGGCGGTGTACATACATCCCGCTCCGTATGTACGCCACAGGGCGAACAGAGCATACTTACAGACGGCACAACACGAGCAAGGTGTACATACATACAATCCATCCCATACATACAATTTAGAACAACACATACTTACAGAAGGATATGAAAATACAGAGGACAGACACACAAGGCAGATACAGAATACACAAGGCACACACACACCGCACCGCATACCACGCACGACAAGTACGACTACCGCCTCAACAATCAACCGATGCTTCTGCGTGTTTGACCTCTGATCTTCTGTACTCGGTACAGTACTTTCCAACCTCTGAACTACTGAATCATCCGCTGAATCCTCTGATCGACACCCCGCGCCAGGGGTCCTTTTACCTGAAACACGCCTTGCTAGCGCCCGTCTGCCAATCCCCTGCCGTCGCTTCCTTCCTCCCCTTCCCTCTAGGCGCATCCGTTCCTTTTTTGGCTGTGACCAGCGCCAACTACGCCTGCTTTGGGTGCTGTCGCAGGGTCGTTGGGGTGCGTGGGTGTGTGCATACTTTGGTGCGGAGTACGGAGTAGCACCAACTGTGGTTCCTGTGTGGCTCCTGTGTGGTGCCTGGGTGGTGCATATTTGTGGATGTTGCGTGGGTGGTGTGGTGTGGGTGTTGATCCAGCGGCAGGAGGGATGGGGGTGGCCAGAGGGTTTGGGAATTTATATACCTGGCGCTCCCGGCGCCGTGTGCGCGAGTCGATGATTTGTAGATACGAAAGGAACGGTGCATAGAAAGAAGTTTTTTGGTGAAGAGATTTGGGACGCCGAAAGACGACTCATACTCTTGCTGCCACGACGACGACGACAGGGTTTGCGCTGATCGACCGACGAGATCACATTGCGTGCACAACCGGGAATAACAACGACGCGCTGCTGGGGGTTCACCGCCATACTGTGAACTGAGAATATCCTCTGTTTGAACCCAAAAAAACTCATATACACACCACAACCTATATCAGATACCATATATACCGCCTACCTCACCCATACCACATACTCAACCCCGACAATGCCCCTCCTTGCAACGCCCCTCCCCTCCCCCGAACGCACGACCCGCGGCGACTCCCTCTCGAAAAGGACCACCATGCCCACCCTAACGGCCACAAACTCCTCACAATCACCATTGCTCCCCGCCCTCCCTCCGCGCTCCTCCCTCCGCGCATCCCGCCTCTTCGAATTCGCAGACATCTCGACACTGACAGCCCTCTCGCCCCCTCCTCACCCTGCTCCCTCCACAACGCCGCTGAGCCCAGCGAGCACACCCGAGCTATCACCCTCAAACCCATACGAGACATACCTGTCCTCCGCCTCGTCGGAAGAAGAAGAAGATGAGAGCGACGGGTCAATCTCGGACTCCGACGCCGACTGCGAGCCCGCCCATATAGCTGAGGCCGTAGTGAGCGCCCCCATCAAGACAACAAACCCGGAATCCTCATCAGAACCACAAACCCACTCCCGCCACTCTAGCCACCCGGACGTCGCCCGCGCCGTCGAGCTCGTCGCCGTCGGTCAGGCAACCCTAATCCTCATCCCTCAATCCCGCCCCTTCACCGCACCCAACCATCCCCGCCGCTCCTCAACAACAAGCACCATCGTCTCACGGTCCTCCCTCTTACCC
>JPJV01001693.1:0-23545 GCA_000750745.1 Pseudogymnoascus sp. VKM F-4281 (FW-2241)
GTAAAAATAGGGTAGGCGACTCGCTTGTGTGGGCGACTCGTATGTGAAATACGTTACATTTAGTCTCAAAAGCTCGTAGTCAGTTTACTAATTCTATATTATTGCCCATCCTTTCCAATAATCCAAGTAATATCATTATTAAACCGAAAATAGACCACTAGAGCCAAAAACATCTTCAAGAAAAAGAGATGGAAAATATGATAAATGGTGCCACCATTTATCATATTTTCCATCCCCTCAATCTCTCGAGCAGTTGAGACCGCATCCTTGGCTTCTGGTGATCGACCTCGGGCTTCAGGTCAAATGACAGCTTCTGGTGCTTAAGCTCGAGATTTACCATTTGTCGCTCGGCTTCGAGTGCCATCTGGCGTTGCTTGATTTCGAAATCCGCTTTCTGTTTCTGTCGCTTGACCTCATTATCTGCCTTGCGGCGCTCGAATTTACGCTCTGTTTTATCGAGGCTGCACTTGGCATCGTAGATCTTGCTCTCCAATAGAAGATTCCTTCGCTCGGCCTTTAGCTCGGCCTTCTCGAGCTTCAACTCGCTGCGGCGAAGTTCAATCTGCTCGTCCCGGAGGGTGGGTGTAGTGTAGACGTATGGGGCCATGGCGGTGATGATAGTGTATTTGCTGTTTGATTATTTAGCAGAGAAGAGTTGATGGGTTGCTCGGTATGTTCTATAGTGGTATTGAGTAGAGAAGACAAGAACTAAAGAGGGGTCGGAGATGAGGAAGTAAAAGGATAATAAATGGTCTCATCGTCGTGCCACTTATTGAAGTGTGACCACTGACGCACTTAGTCTCGAAAACCTCACGCCATGATTAACTTTGCATGTCTCTTAATTTTCTCCCATTTATCATTCTTAATACACTCAACTGCACCATACGTCAGTGCCAGAAATCCAACACTCCAACACTCCATCATCATAACTCGAGTAACCATCACCAAATGTCAGATCATAGTGTTTTCCATTCTATACTCTATTTATGGAACTCCACCAAAAATAACCCCGCCACATAAATCATAATTATCCCATTTATAAAACCAAGACCCCAACCAATACAAGAGGGTCCATTAACAGCATTTACATCTTCCACCATTAGAAAACACACACTGCGAAGAGCGCAAACGAAGCAACGGTGGCCATCAACATAGCGTCGTCATCCCCCGCCAGGGCCGCACGGGAGTAGGCCGCACGGGAGTACTTCTTTTTCTTCCTCGATTTCACGTTTTCACCCAAGGGCACATTGGGTCCGCTCCCATTCCCGGCGACTTTCTCATTCTCATTCAATGGTACATAGGGATGCACTTCGGCCCCCCCTGTTTTCGTCGCCCATTTCAATCTCATGTCGTCCTTCACCTTTTCCCATTTCCGTCTCATATCCTCTTTTTTCGTCGCCCATTTCCGTTTTATACCCCCCTTTTTTGTCTCCCATTTCCCATCTTCTGTATCGATGTCCCATCTTGGGTTCTGGAAGTCTAGCGTTTCTGTTCCCTTTGTGTGATGTTCACACTGACATGTAACCTTTTCGTTACTATGTGCAGACTGTCTATTTTCAATCCCGAGCTTGTCCATTCCTAGTGCGGCATGTTCACATTGAATGCAAGCCTCATCATATTTGAGGTGCGAGGAAAGTGGCTCTGGTGTGTTGGCTGCGAAGTATGATGGTGGTGGCGACTGTTGCCCAGACTCAGATTTGCTTTTGGGCATGGCCATAGTGATACTTTTGAGGTTTTGGCGACTTTTTATATAATGATGAGCTTTGAGCGTTGGTGTTTTTGGAGTTGTATTTGGAGGAAAAGTAGGGGGGGAATAGGGAGGTTATGGAATGGGAGGAATAATCAAGATAGGGGAAATTAGAAGGTAACGAAGTGAAACTAGATTGGGACTAACATCTAGTATATTGTCAAAACTTGACCGTTGGTTGTAATTATTCTCATAGTATCAGGCCATATATCATGTGTTTTTGGCGTACATCCCGTTTACTAAAATTTGCGTAGTTTTTGCCATATCAATCATAAAGTAACACATATATCTTTCTCTAATCAGTCTTACTGCAAGCTCTAGTCCGGTTTACTACGACATAAATGACCAAATCCCACGCCAAAACCGCGCCCACAACAATGGCAGTGCAAACGCCGAGGCACATCATAACCATTCAAAAAAACTTGAAATGTTCTCGAATGTTATGCAATTGGAAATCTGTTCGTAAAAATTTCGGACCGAGATGCGATTCCAAGTCTTCTCATACCAGCTTAAAGCAGACTTCGTGGGCCGGAACTGGCCATTTTCTAAGTCCATATCGCGTTGCTCTTGTACAATTTCCTGTCTGATTGCGTTGCTGCTTCCATTGCCAGCATTGTCGACCATTTGCAATGGCGAGTATTGTGGTGGGGGCGTCATAGATATGCTTGTTGTTCCTGAGCTGCAGGGTTCCCAGTCGTCGTCCACCGTTGGTTGGTGCCAGTTGGAGGATGACATTGAGTTTGGTGATTGAGCTTGGCTATGACAATAGCTTCAAGTGAAAATTTGAGCGACTTTTCTGTTTGGAGAAGGTGCAAGTGATTCTAGGTGCTACGTGCTGAAGAATAGTTGAGTAATCGAAGGAAAAGAACGAAAGGAAAGAAGGCACAGATATGCAAATCATGACATGTTACCGCTACCATCGTTTGAAGTGTGCACCGTGATTCTAGTGCTATAACTACATTTTATCATTTTATCACTTTATGTGTCGCGTCGGTGTCAGGCAACTGACAAGATGTGTGGAACCGTGACATTACGCCGCTCTCCCACTAGCTTTGAACCGGCGCATCAACGGCATCCAAAACCCCGCTACCCGCCTACCCGCATCTTCGTGCAAACTACAAAGTCGACATCATCACAATACCAACGCGTTGCAATCACCAAGGACAACTTCAACACACGCGGTCTACCATACCTCAACAGCATATATATTCCGGTTGACGAGAAGCAATGTGCCTCTCCGCCACCTGTGGGACCTGTCGTGAGTCCTAACCTCCCTGCTCTTCCACTCCCACATATCAATATCTGCCCGACGCAGAACTATTACTTCAATGAGTATTGAGCTAGCAAGCTAACTTCCCCAGAAAAGAAGACATGGTGGGGCTGTGGCTCGCATATCCCTTCTGTCATGGACAACGTCCCTGAGAGTGACCGTTGCACTTGCGAGCCTAAGGGTTAGTTCATCCTCCACACAAATTCCCTTCTCCGGTGCCTCCCTTCATTCCCCGTGTCCTATTTCATCGTCCAACGCAGCGAACAATAGCACCCGCAAAAGCTAACACAAGCAGTCGATGTTGGTGGGGAGAAATACCCCCCTAAAGCGGCGAGTAAGAACTAAATCCCTGGTTGAGCTGGCATGGCGCTCATTGTGGGCATAGCGTTTTGGAGGGTTATTAAGGGCGCCGTGGGGCTATAGAAACCAGCTGATACTGAGTGAAGGGAGCTACGGGTGGTAATGGTGGCTTACTCGTGGTGCAGGTGTCAATGTGTAAAGGTGCAGAGGGCCAGTCATTTGAAAACTGAAAATTGGACACGGCGACGACGCACAAAATTCAACTCTACCCGAATGTATACTCTCTCTCTATGTCCTTATCGTGACGGCAGTCGTATCTTATATGGATGCAAGTGAGGGCAATGGTGGGCACCGGCATCGTCGGATTTAACATGTGGCCTCGACCATAACCCCAAGCGAAATCAGGAACCCCTGGATAATGGCAGCGACTCCAAGACATCGTGCACCTGCGAGACCTACTCGTAAAGACAACTCCGCTCCTCCAGGGACCTCGATACGTCTCCAGATTTCATTTCCAAATGTAACACAAGCCAAGCACATCCATCAATTCTCCCCGCATTCTGCCCCTCACCGCCCCGCCACTCTGCCACCCCTCACCGCCTTCTCCCCACCAAATCCGTAAATTTGCAGCAAGACCCCTCCAACCAGCCTCCCATACCAGCCATTTCAAAGCCCATCCCTCGAAAAAGAAAGCCACGCGCGACAATGGCAGACGTGGACCCCCTCGCTACCCCCGAAACGGACGTGACGACGCAGACCATCCTCCTCCACGCCGCAAACCACGATATCCCAGCCCTCAAGCCCTTCCTCCGCGTGCCGGGTGCAGCATCGGCACAGGATCCAGAGACAGGCTTTACGCCGCTGCATGCGGCTATTGCGGCATGTGGACCTGTATCTAAAGCGGCGGCAGGGTCTGAGGCGCCTGCCGGTGAGCCTGCCGCTACACCTGCTTCCCAAGACGAGAAGGGTGCTAGTGAGGACGCCAGCGCGCTCGAGGACATCGAGGCGTCTGCTATAGCAACGGTTACAGAACTGTTCCTCTCGGGCGCGATCTGGAATGATCTTGACACTAATAGTGAGACACCGGGGTGTCTTGCGTGGCGTCTTGGGAGGAAGAGGGTGTACGACGTGATTGTTGAGGCAGGGGTGCGGGCCGAGGTGCTGCTGGGGATGATGGGGGGGTATGACCCTTTGTCAAGCGGGGAGGAGTCCGAAGCCGAGGAAGAAGATGTTACAGAGCCCCCTACAGAAGCCGAGCCACAAACAGAGGCCCCGACCGAGGCGAAAGATGCCACAGACGCGAACGCCCCGGCGCCCTTCGACCCTCAAGATCCCACCGATGTCAACTCCCGCGACTACCTCGCCTCGGAGCTCACCTCCACCTCCACCGCCCTCCTCGACTCCTCTGCCAATGCCGTCATGATGGCCTGGGAAACAGACATTATGAAGCTCTCCGCAACCCTCCTCGCGCCCGCCCCAGGCCTGCGCGTCCTCAACATCGGTTTCGGCATGGGCATCGTGGATCGCTTCTTTTCTGCCGAGACACCGAGCACGCATCACATCATCGAGGCGCACCCCGGTGTTCTCGCGTCACTTCGCGAGCCCAACCACGACTTCGGGGCGAAGTGGGAGGCGAAGGGGGAGGAGGGCAGAAATAAGATATGGCCGGGAAGGTGGCAGGATATTGCACCCGCGTTACTGATGGGGGGAGAGATGTACGATGCGATTTACTTCGATACCTTCGGGGAGGACTACGGCGCGCTGAAGATGTTCTTTGAGGATTATGTGCCTGGGCTGCTGGCGGAGGGAGGTAGATTTGGGTTTTTCAATGGGCTGGGGGCGGATAGGAGGGTGTGCTATGATGTGTATACGCGCGTGGCAGAGATGGATCTTGCGGGGACGGGTATGGATGTACAGTGGGTGGAGGTCGAGGTGCCGATTGAGGAGGGGCTTGGGAAAGAGGGTGAGGGGGAGTGGGAAGGGGTTAAGAGGAGGTACTGGACATTGGATACGTATCGCTTGCCAATTTGTACGTTTATGGGTTGAAGGGAGACGGGCGGTTGATGCAGCGGAATCATCTGACAGCTTTGGAGAATAATTCTCTCGTCATTAAGTTTTTGCTTCGGGAACTCCACTGTAGTGAGAAGAGTGTGCTTGTGGCTTGAAAAGAAGTAAATTCGTCATCTTATCTGCTACATAGCCAGACAATACCAAGCATTCTCTATTTTTTTGGGTGATGTAGCCCAAGGATGCCAGCGTCCCCTTGTATTCTGGTAAATCTGCCTTTTACAAGTGGGCTATGCCACGACGCTCATGTCAAGCAAATTCGTCAATACGAGACTTCCTGAGCGTCGCTCATTTGTAGTTCTCTGGGTTCTGAATTCCAGCCATGTTGCCTTCCTTGACCCTCTTGAGAGTCAGCGCCGCGATGAGAGCGGCTCCGACACCGCTTCCATCCTCAGCAGCAAGGACCTCGATCGGATCCCTCTCGCCAGGCTTATTCTCGGGCCAGTCGAGGATCTCACGCAGGGCCTGCGCACCGCGCTCTTTGAAGTGCGGGTACTTGTTGAAGACGGAACCGTCGGCACCGACGTGACATGTCTCGTATCCCTTCTTTTTGCAAATGGCAGCGACACCACAGGCCGAGAGACGGGCTGCGCGAGTGCCGATCAGCTCGGCTAGGCGCCGGATGAGCTCGAGCTCGCCCATCGACGGCACGAGGTTGAGTCTTGCTTGGAAGAGCTCTGCCGTCTCAGACAAGTTCTCGAAAGGATCCTCTTCGATAGCAGAAAGGAAAGAGGAGTCCAGCGTGTATGCCTTGCGGAGCCTCTCAATGTTTTGTTGGTCGAAGATGTTCACATGCTTATTATCGTGCAGATCTACAAGGACAGTGCGGAAGATCTCGCCCAGATAGAGACCGGCGATCATCTTCTCGAAGGCTTGTTGGTCTGGGCGGGGAGATGCCTTGTCAATAACAACATCGTATGGCGTACGTGGCAAGACAACGTGCTCGTTGTCAAAGGCACCCCACTCGCAGTTAATACCCATAAGCATGTCTGCGGGCAGATCCATGTGAGCAAGCTTGGGGATAGATCCACAATCCTCCATGTATGCAGCATTGCATCCAGTGCCAAAAATGCAACCGATTTTCATCGTAGTGTCAGTGTATGCCGAGGCGATCAGTGTTCCAGTGGTATCGTTAATCAAGGCAGCAAGATTAATCGGCACACCCTGTGCAGTTTATTAGATGATGCAAGTAATGGCATTGTGATCGACTTACTCTCTTCTTCAGCGCATCCAAAAATGGAGGGACCACATCTTTGCCCTCTACTCCATCAATGTCAAACCCTTTGGTCCAACGTTGAAGGATACCGTGGTCGATAAAGTTTTGCGTTGCCGGATAAGAGAATGTAAATCCGAGCGGCAGACTTTCCAAGTCTTCCTCTCCGTGATGGGTTTGGATAAATTGCTGTAGGCAGTCGGCAATGTACTCCCACAGCTCATCAGCATCGCCTGTCTTTAGCTCTTCTGGCATCTTGTACTTAGACTGGATGATATCAAATTCGGACTTCTTCTCGGTCAAAGTGATCTCGCAAACTCGCAAGTTAGTTCCGCCCATGTCGAGTGCCAAGTAGCGGCCTTGCTCATTTCCATCTGGAAATCCCAAACACCATGTCGGGTTCATCGGCTGCGATATATTAGCCAATATCAGGCTTCTAAGAAATCGATGTTACATACAATACTTCCACCCTCCACGGTAAGACCCTTGGCTAACTCTTTCACAAAATGGTCTGTGATAGCCTTGAGCTTCTCTTGTGGCACAGTAAACAAGCCTTCGAGGCGCTGGATCTCTTGGGCTAGATCCTTGGGCAGATCGGTGCTCGACCCTGTTACGCGTTAGCCTTCACTCAACCTCTAAATATGCACTGCTGCATTATAGACACACGAAAACATCGAATCTACCACTACTATCCACATTGGCAGCACCCACTGCTTGGTAACTGGTTTATACATGATTTGTTTTGGGGCCAAATGATGCCATGTACCCTTTCTTTATCGCTGGGGAAGGAGCTCAAATGAAACAGCATTGGATAGGACAAGAAATACGACTGTTTGTTCCTGCGGGTCTGAACTGCTCTCAGATCTGAGCGAAGTCGCTCTATTGTTGCATTTCAACCCCGCACTTCACGGGATTGATCAGATGTTCAGCCCCTGCAATGGGCTTGGTCCAAAATGCTAAATTTCTTCAAAACTACATCACATTGCAATTGACTTTCGCCGAGCACGGCTGTAAAGAGAAGAGCGAAATTCGGAGGCATACCTTGGCGAGAGGGCGGCTTCTTCGGTCCAAGACCAACCATGATTACAGAATTTCGAGGTGAAAGTCTGATAGAAAGAGGTATATATGTGCGAATTCAAAAACTCGACTTGAGTTCAAAACTCGAGGAACCTTGTTGCTTGATATATGGGCAACTCAACAAAAACTGTTTGTTATGTCTTGAGTTTGTTTTGTTTGTTTTGTTGAATCTTGTCCCCTCTTCTCACCGTCATAGGGCCCAATCTTGGCCAGATAAGCTAAGGTGTGGGCCTGACTCAGCATGCAGCTCCTGACTCAGCTTGCGACTCCGGCGCGCGGGTAACTCCAAATTGAGATAAGCGCACGGAAGCTAGCTTGCGCGTCCATACGCGGCTAATTCTAAACTGTAAGGACACCTTGAAAGTACCACCAAGCTTGGGACGAGAGCTTCAGGCAAATCATCTGGGCGGCCTCGACAACGATCATCCACTCTCCTCTTCCGAACAATTATCTTTGAGGCGACTGTATATATCTAGCCGTCTGTCGGCATGGTTAACATAAAGGCATTGTCGCTTGCGACTGCCGTCCTCTCCTTTGCTGGAGCAGCCCTCTCCAAGTCGACAATAACGAAGCCGGCCTCGTCACAAAATATCCTCCCGTCGACGTTCACGCCGCCTCAAGTATTCAAAAATACAAACATTATACGATCAATCAATCTGGAAAAGAGCTATCCAAGGAATGTTGTCAATGTTGTCATAGAGAACATCTCTCCTGAGGCACAAGATGAATATTACATCCCATTCACAACCCAACAAGCGGAGAGGCTTGGCAACTTTGAAGTGAAGGACAATAAAGACTTAACAGGTCCATCATTCGACTTCGAGGCTGTTTCCATTGATGGTTCAAGGTATGGTTATCCAACTGCGTGTTCTCGTCAGCTTTGGCTAATCTTGATAGCGACACCCAATTCTACAAGGTCCGATTGCCCCAGCCATTGGCGCCAAAGAGCAAGCAGACTATTCGCGTCAGCTATTCGTTCCTCTCCTCTCTGCGCCCTCTCCCAGCAGCCATTGCTCAACAAGATCCACAATTCCTTGTGTATGAATTCTCCGCATACTGGCCATCCTCGTATGCCGCCAGTCACCAGGAGACCGAAGTCAAGTTTTCTAGCGCCAGTGTCCCGGAATACACCGGCAACATTGGAGGCAAAGCAGAGTCTGCCAAAAAGACTGGCTCAAAGCTTACTTACGGACCGTTCAAGGACGTGGCCGCAGGAACCACCCAGGCCGTCCGTGTCCGTTACGAACACACCCAACCGCTGATCCACGTCTCAAGGCTGGAGAGAGATGTCGAAGTCAGCCATTGGGGTGGCAACATTGCCTTTGAGGAACGCTACACTATCGTCAACCAGGCTGCGAACCTCTCATCCCAGTTCAACCGTGTGGAGTGGGCGCACCAGCAATACCGTACCCCTGAGACGACCGCGATCAAGGCGCTCCACATCCCTCTTCGTGTGGGCTCTCTCACTCCTTACTACACAGACGTCATTGGGAACATCTCGACAAGCCGCTTCAGAAGCAACAAGCGTGAGGCCAATTTGGAGCTCAAGCCACGTTATCCTATTTTCGGTGGCTGGAACTACCCATTCCGCATCGGCTGGGACGCGAACCTAGCGACTTTCCTAAGGACAGTCAAGGCGTCTGATCGCTACGTCTTGAACGTCCCCTTCCTTGAGGGTCCCAAACAACAAGAGGGTATCACATATGAATTTGTTGAGCTCCGTGTTATTCTTCCTGAGGGCGCTACGTAAGTTACTGACATTAACTTCTCTTGAAAGTAAACCACTAACCTTACTCAGAAATGTCAAATACGAGACCTTGGTCCCCATCGTATCAGCCACAGTCTCCACCCACGTTACCTTCCTGGACACCATCGGCCGCACCGCCCTCACCCTACAGGCACGCAACCTTGTCGACGCGGTCCGCGACCGCGAGCTCATCGTCACCTACGAATACCCTCTCTCGGCGGCTCTCAGGAAGCCAGTTGTGATCATCGTTAGCGTTCTTGGTCTATTTGTTGCTGTGTACCTCCTCGGAAGCCTCAACACGGGTATTTCTTCGAAGAGGGTGAAGAAGGCTTAGAAGTGAAGTCGTGGCATGCTGGGGTAGAAAAGTCACATGTGAAATGTATGCTTATGTAGAATACTCATAAAGATTATTGCTTGTTTTGCTTGAGCTATGGGATTGTTAGGACCTTGAGTGATTTACAATGCAGTGCATATGTATCTGCGTGGAAGATGTAGAGCATAGATGTTCATTAACTCGACTTAAATCTATGCGCATTCTTCTTGCCATCCCAATCATCAAACACTAACAATCCGTCCAGAACGGACAATAACCGCGCCATCCAGCTAACCAAAGGTGCTATTTTTTTCCCCTCACTGCGCCGCCGCGGCATGGCTCTGACACCAATTCACCCAATCAACAAACAAGCCTGCCGCTACCTTCTTCTCCCCCATCACCCACTGCACTTGCGTATCACGGTACACGCCAGCCACCTTCTTCACTAGCCTCTTATCGACCCTATAAAGACTGCTCACGACCAACAAGCTGGCCGTGCTCGCCGCCCTGGCAAACGCATGGCTGGCATCTTTACCAGCCTCCTCGTGAATCTCCTTCAACAGCTCAATCCGCTCCAGGATATCAAAATCGGCCTTCTCTTCCTCCTCCTCTCCGTCCGCCTTCCCGCCCTTCGTCGCCTTCTTAAAAGCCGCCAACACCGCATGCGCCCGCTCTCCAACCTGCTTCGTCCCCGTCTCCCGCATGCACCTCAGGAGCGGCAGCACGAGGCCGTACGCCTCCACCTTATCCGGCACACGACGCACATAGATCTCCAGCAGATCGAGAATGCGGTTCTTGAGGTTCACAACCGTAGCGCGCGCATCCTTTGCCTCCTGCTTCTTGTTCGGGGTCTTCTTGCGCGCCGCAAAGATCTCAACGAGCTTCTCATCTAGCTGCAGCATCTCGGAGTCGGACATGTCGGCGTCAGAATCGGATTCCGACGCGGCGGCGGCGTCCTCGTCCAGGCGGTGCGTGTCGAGCGCTGCGGCCAGGGCTTTGTCGAGTGCTGCCATGTCCGCATCCTCTCCGTCTTCGGCGGCATCGTCGCCGTCGCCGTTCGCAGAGATCATTTCCACGTCGGAATCTAGCTCATCGTCGTCAGAGCCATCCTCATCGTCATGGTCATGTTCCTCATCATCATTTTGGTCAAACAGTGCCTGCTGGCCCTTTGCGCTCTCGCTAGCGCCAAGGACATCGGTCATCAAGGCCAATCCCTCGGCGGTAATTTCGCTAGCAAAGGCAGTGAAGACGTGCTGTGCGACTTTGCGGAGGAGCAGGGATGATCTCGACATCAGGGATAAAAGGATTTCGACTAGCACCTGGGACACGTCTTGGCCCTCCTCGTCCTCCTTGCCGCGGATCAGCTTATCGTAGCAGAGCTTGAGCTCATCCAAAACGGAGGCCGCGTCGGATTCGCCGTTGAGGAGCTGGAAGACTACTAAGGCGTATAGGAGTGCCAGCGCCTCAAGCGGGATCTTCTCCTTATCGGAGGCCTTCTTCGTCTTCTTGAGCAACTTCTCCATTGTGGCCAGGGCCTTGTCTTTAGCTGCCTCGACCTCATCCTCCATCTCGACGGCATCGGTCTTCACCGACTGAAGCAGTTCAATCGGGTAAGAGAAGCCCTTTGGATCAGAGATGAGATGAGCGAAAGCAGACGTCAGGCGACCACGGAACATGGCCCTCGATGCCTCAGACAGCTCGGGCTTGCACTTGAGATGCTTCTTGGAGTATGAGAGTCTGCCAAGAGTAGGCAGCCCAGTGTTCTTGACCCAGGTAGCATCAACGGACTCGTCAGTGACATTAACGCGACGGATCATAGAGAGCAAGTAGTCTCCGAAACACTGGCGGCGGGTCTCGGCGTCTTTGTCGCTCTCGCATCCTTCGATTTTCAGAGCTGGCTTGAGCAGAATCTCGACAACGGCCTCTGCATCCTTGCCAGAGGCCCAGCCGAGCATCTTATCAATGGTCTTCGTCTTCGTAACTTGGTCGAAGTTATAGAATCCGTTTCCGCCAATCAACTTCGGTAGAACCGTGGGGATGGTGTGAGGGTGGGCTTCGGCCATCTGCTGGACAGCTCTTATACTCTTCTCAGCTGCACGGTGCAGGAAGCGATCTTCTTGCGACATATGGTTGATGAGGCAGCGGACAAGGTTTGGGCTGAAAACGCTAACAAGTAACTCCTTATAATCCGACGCATCCGTAAGCATCTTTTGGAAAAGAAGGAAACCCCAGAATTTGCGCTCTCGAGATGCAGATGCCGAAAATAGGTTCTCTGTTCAATCATTAGTCAAAGTAGATGAATTCAGGCATCAGGACTCTTACCATCAACAGCAACCTTCCAGAACTTCTCAAACTCATCGGCGACGTCCTCATCGCCAGCCCTCGCGCCAGCCACGTACTGATCCACGATCATGCCCCACACGAAGTGCAGCTGCGGGTTCCAGTTCCCAGTCTGTTTCGCCTGGCCCTCTCCCTCCGGCGACGAGCTCTCCTTCAACGCCTTCCCCAGCGACTTAAGGTGCTCAAGCGGGTTCCCGCTGCTCCCCCACGGCTTCGGCGGGAACTTCATGTCTGGGAACTGGCGACGCGCTGCGATCCAGATACCGACTCCCTCGGGCGACGCAGCCAGGCCTGCCTCGAACAGTCTCTGCAGTGTCGCCTCGGCTTGGCTCTGAGACATTTGTGCCAAAGCTTCGACGACCACCCATCCGACTTCCTCTCTCAGCCATGGCTTCTTCCCGCACAGGTATATCAGTGAATCAAACACGACCTCCCATCTCTTCTCATCGCCCGAAAAGAGAATCTTGGCTCGCACGAAGCATTGTAGTCCAAATAGCAGACCAAGCGCATGATCCTTCTCTTCCTGTCCACTCAAATCGCCCTCCGGCTTTGTCTTAAGCTTGAGAATCTCGAGCACCTTATCGAATCCCAATCCAGCATATTTGTCCTCCTTCCCAAACATCTGTCCCAGGACCTCGGTCAACACAATGCTGAACCCCAATCTGGCGCCCTTCCTTCCGCTCGCCAATCCGCGGAAGAGCCTGCGCTCCAGATGCCGCTGCATAGTCGTCTCCGAGGCGCCCTCGCCCATCAGCAGCCCCGAAACAACAGCATCCGCAGCAGCGAGGCGCTCAGCTGCATCCTCGCTCGAGAGTTGGTCATATAGCTTGACCTCTCGCTTGAGCTCTGGTCCCTTCGCGTGGTCCACAAACGGCAGTATCGGCAATGGCTCGGCCTCAACCACGGCTCTTTTCGCAGCGACAGCGGGTTTTCTCGTCTCGTTCATCGGATCCTTCTTTGCCTCCTTCGCTTGCTTTTTAGCTGCTGGTGCAGCTGCAGGTGCGTCCTGCGCTTGTCTCTTGCGTTTTTCGCCCATGTCTGTTACTTTTCTGCTCGGCATGTGCGTGGTGGTTGTGGGTTGGATTGGCTTCTGGTTTGGTCGAGTTGCGATTTATTTTGGTTTATCTTTTTCGGTGAGCTTTCTGCTAGCGTTTACCGCCCCAATTTGAGCCGGTTTAGGCGTAGCGCAGGTCCTGGATTTTAGACCCTGTCTACGTACCTTCACGAGCACCACAAAATGTAACTACAGTTACGAGATGGGAAGGCATAATAAATCACGTCGCAAGGTCAATGGCAAGATGCTTCGAAAGTTTTTTTTCTCTCCTAAGTATCTCAACAACTAATGCTTCTCAATCCGACCCCTTCATATGATTTATCCCCACATGTACCGCCCTCCAAAGAGGGCCAATTCTACACAAAGATACATGGTCAATACAGAGCAATCGCTCTTCGCCCTCTGCATAATCGCACAGCCCGTCAGAAAAATAAAACTCGCCGACGGCTAAAAACACAGCCCTATAAAACTTCTACATCAATATAGACGAGTGAGAAGTACGAAAGCTATGTAGCGGTGCAATGCAGATGCAAAAGCGACGCAAAAACAGGATCAAGAAGGGCCTCAAGTGAGACATCGTGGTTGGTGTGAGAACAAGGTGTGTGAGTGCGAGAGCCGGATGGCCTCATCCAGTATATGCTCGCTTGCTCAATTTGAGAGACAAGTCGAGACTTTAGACGTCAAGGAAATAGGTTTGTGGCCGACACGATGGTTGCGGCTATAGTATGGTGTATGGTGAGGATAAAGGCTGGAAATACCTAATCCAGGTGTGTTGGCCAATTGCCATTGCGTGGTCTCATATAAAGATCCACGGCGGGCTTTAGAGTATGCAAATAAGATATTTGCAGAGCAGCTTCATATTGAAGTGCTGGTTGTAAGGTAGAGTAGTCGTGGCGGACAGTGCAGCAGATGCAGAAGGTTGATAAGCTAGAGCAAAAGATGCAATATTCGCTCAAATGCCATAAGTCCATGAAATTTGTCATGTGCGCCATGCGAAGAAGTGTGAATGAAACGGCTCGCTCAGTCGCTGAAAATGTGTTTGAGAAGTCATATACCGAAACGCCAAAAGGAAAATATCAAACTCCGGCCAAAACGAAACGAAGTCATGAGGAAATTAATATGATGCCAAACGGCGACCATGGACGCGATTATCGTTCGGTATGGGCGATGAATCGAGCATCATAGTGTCGAATGCTCTGCCAGATCGGCTAGGTCCAGTTGGGCTATCCTCCACGCCACCATGCTGTCCAAAAGCAAAGGTTTGGGCGCGGCCAAGCTTGCCCCTGTTCTGTCGGAGCCTTCCCATCTCACGCTCACATGTGAACGCATGCTCCTTTGCGTCCATCTCGACGTAGTTTTGTGGGTAGCATCGGTCACGATGGTCGGAGAAGAAGGCGCTGTAGCCTCCATCAAGGATGTAAACCTCGGGATACGTTAGCCTTGGATAATGCTCAATGTTTGTCGTGCGGTCTTGCTGGCGAACATGGCGTGCCATGATCGGAGCCCGATGGGCAGAGTATTCGCAGTGGAATATTAGGAGTGTGTTTTCGGTCGTGTTGGCAAATAGTTCGCCTGTCAACATCTCTTTATCATTATAATTGACGGCGCCATTAATATGGCCACCGTTATATTCATACTCGAATCGGCAGTCAATAACCATTCTTTTCTTGTAATTATTATCGAACTTTCCCTCAAGAATTTCGACTAGTGTGTTTTTAGTAATTCTTGGGATGCTGTCTGGTTGTCCTTCGGGGAAGAAATGTGGCAGCACTGGCTGATGGTGCTCATCAACATCCATGACAGATTGAAGGGCAGTGGATGCACATGTAGGCGGCTGCTCTTTCTTTTGGGTCATGATATCCGCTGGGTTCTCAAACATGCTTAACGACCGACGGAACTGCTTCCTGGGCCGAAAGAGGGGGTTTGACGGGCGGCGTGCATGGCTAATCGGCGAGCCGTTGCGAACAACAGATATGCTTAATGATGACTGCTTTGTTCTCGGCGGCGGGATAGCGGAGATTGCAGGATTATTTGATGGCGCCATTCTCTTCTCTTGGGGGGGCGACTCCATGAAGCACTCCCCTAGCGACATCGAGGTCGATGTGGACAGTTTGCTGCTTCCAGCACCAAAGCGGAAGGGAGGGAGCTGCACCTCAGGGCGTGACCTTTGCGGTACGGCTCCTGCTGAGTGTCCCTTCGTCCTGGATAGTCCTGGTCGTAGCAAAACAGACTTCCGCCTCCTATTATAACGAATCAGAAACGTGTGCTGTGGATGTATGGGAAGACAACTTACTCAGGCATGAATGGAGGTGCCTTGGGAAGCTCTGCTACATTAGGACGCGGAGGAGACGATCGAAGGTTCATCTCATGTTCACTTGTCTGTGGTGGGCATGGAGATTGGGCTTCGATCTGGACTGAATATGGAGCTTTATGAGGCAACGGGGACATGTCCATAGATTCGTAGAATGACCCTGGAGACGACGAATGCAGCGGTGGTGTGGTAACGCTCTCTGCTAACTGTTAGCAACTGCCCCATACTATCTCACGAACCTATCTTACCATGACTGTCCAGTGTACCAAATATGTTTGCTGTGAACAAAGACCGACGGGGAGTGGGCAGCTGTGGGCTAGCAAACAATTAGCACATATACGCCTGGATTGATACAGTGGGACATACCTCATATCAATGTGGAAGTTCTGGGACAGATCGGCAGCCAGGCTAGTTGTGGGTGAAGAGCCACGAATGGTCTTCAAGGAGAAGTACTCTGGGGCTGGCCTCTTCATGCTCAGGTCTCTGAAATTGAATGCCCCTGGGCCAAAGCTGTTCGATGCCGATAGATTGGAATTGCTCCGGGAGCTGTACATATCTCTGCAGTGCCATGGCATGAGAGAGGGAGGCTGCATGGCAGCCAAGGGTGATGAGGCTTCCATAGTGGCAGCAGATTGTAATACGGCTCCCACAAATGTGTCGGCCGAATTGCAACAGATAGAGAACAAGTATACAGGCGTTATTCGAATGCTCTGACGACAGAGAATGTAATCGTCACAAGCCAATTAACTATGAACGCAGCGTAGGAAAAATGCAAAAGTGCCAGACAGGAGCAAGTGATGCAATGCCAAGGTACGCTCGACGTATCCTGTAGTTATATAGAATGCCAGGCCGGAAGGTGGTATGGTCGAAGCTATATTATTTATTGAATCAACGTCTCAGACATCGATGCTTGTAGTAGGTCTTGAGCTGGATACAGTGGGGGAGGTCGGGGACGGTTTCGGGGTCGTAATCGTAGGAATTGGCGTATTGATGAACGGGGTTCGTTTTGGTCAGTTCGGTCAGTTAGTCGGTCGGTTCGGTGGGTGTCGAACTTGGTGTCCTGATAGTCGGTTCGGTCGGTGATGGGTTGTCGTCGTCGTCGTCGAGGTAGAAGTCGAAGTTCCCACTAGGAAGGTTGGGAGAAGACCTTCGAAGTGGTATCCTCCTTTGTCGAATGAGGTTGACGGGCTGGCGGTGGAAAGAGAAGAGAGAGGGAAGAGTGAGAGAGGAGACCGAGCAGTTTTGAATGGGACCAGCTCGGCCGTCCGTCTCCAAGTCGACGAGAGGAGTGGGTAAGGATGCACAGAACAGAGGACAGGCACTGGACGACAGGATGCCGCTGATGGTGGTGCCTGTGCCTGTCCCTGCTGAGTTTGTGTTGTCAGGGCAATTATTCGCTATTCGCTCTCTTTGGCTCTAGGGCACTTCCTTGCATCGACGGCAAGGTACTCTTACTTTAGCGTGCATTGGGGATGGGAAAGGACAGAGGTAGCGAGGGTGTACCTTTGTGCAGCAGATTCATATGAATTCATATGATTGTGCACGCATTTATCCACTACAGGAGTACATCAGCGTGACCATGGGCAACCATGTTTCCCAGTTGGAGATCACTGTACGAGTACATACCGTACTATACCATACCATACATGCATTGCATTACAGCTACTTACATCGTACATCGTACAGCGTACAGCGGTACAGCGTGTGTGTGTGTGTGCAGCGTACAGCATATTACAGCCGGCGTCTCAGGAAGGGCAGCTGCTCAACACACTCTGTCTCCTAGCGCCCTCGTCGTCGTCGATTTTACTATACTATGGAGTAGAGTATACTATAGTATCTCACTGGTTCAGCTGAAAAATACGCCGCCAATATGCTACTACTATGTAAGTTTCCTAGTTTGTTAAGCGCCGTCTGTCTTTCTTTCCCAGCTAAACCCACTTCAGCTACTTCAGTTGTTGCTATCAGGTCTGACTGGTCTGACTGGCTGTATAGGTGGGCGCCGGGACATTTTGATGTACTCTGCAGTCTCCTCCGTCCTCACAGAACACAGAAAAAGTACTGAAAGAGAAGGGAACAAACGTGGATCCGTGGAAGCGCCGCGCGCCGTTGCTAAGGGGAATCGGGAACGGGATCACAGCCTTGTACAGCCAAGCAACGTGTTGACATACTTGCAGTGTACAGTATAGCACAGTCATTCACCTACTGCCGGCTATACTCTATGTGCTCTAGATTATGCGCTCCATTACTCTGCTGCAGCTTGAATACGTACGACATCATCATCAACGGCCTCTCCGATCGTGGATCCTGGCTGTCTATCTGTGCCTCATACTACATTCCTACGACCACTGTTCTCCGGTACGTACTACACAGTACATACAGTAGAGTACACACTCTACTGAACTCCATAAGAACAGTTGCTACAAGCAGGAACTTCGAAATGAGGTTGTTCCATCGCGTTTGCATCTCTCCCGTCCGTTATTCGCCCCATCAAAAAGATCGTTCTGTGAGGGCATGCAGTGCATTGGCCCGTTGAAAATGAACGAACGCAGTTCTGAGACCCCCAAGAGCTCCCATCATGCGCTCCACGATGGTCTTACTTCTCATGTTTCAACGCTTTGACATTGATGCCGTCCGGCTACTGTCTACTACAATAATAGAGTTACAATCATGGGGTGTTCCATGGGCCGGACGAAACAATGTCCCGGAATAACCTGCTCTATGGAGTGGGCTGATAAGCCCTATGGAATTGCCCCATGCTCAAGCTCAAGGGCAAACCTGTTCCAGATCTCTGATTTGCCGTCTTTTCTGGGTGGAATAGATTGCTGATGTGATCAACTACCCGAGAATCTGTCCACAAGCGGTTATAATATTGCTACCTTTTTTACTCCGAATGGGCTGATGGTGGAGGTACGCCATTATTCCTCCGCGCTTGCCGAACATCTCTCTCCCAATCAATCAGTACCATGTGCATCTGATGCCTGTTGGTTTTGAGATGAGCAGAAAGTCAGAACCATGTTTTGCGTCATACCACTTTGCCAATGGACTAAGCGCCGATCAGCTCTCGAATTGCATCCTGCTCTAACGCGAATCTTGGAACCTAGTCTTTTTAGGCCCAGGAAGCAAATACTACTCTGGGTTTTGAGCAGTATTCAATCAGGCCAGCTCCGTCCATGCGACGATTCTCGACGAAACCGGACAGCGGGCGGCACGTCGAAGGAATGGTGCCCCTCGAGCTTCCTTTTCCCATCGTCCTCGCGCCCGCTTTATCTCCCGGAGTGAGACACAACCAGCATTTCCAGCATTGCCCACTTGCGCCACGAACCGCAAGACATGCGGCTTACGGCGTAGCTCGTCTTGTCATCCGTGCCAAACACCAATGGAGAGCTGCGCCGCGTCCAAGCAACCGCTTACCCTCCCTGATTTAGACACAGCTTCCTGACCTCCCAATATTTACCCGGCGACCCCTCCAAGCGACGCGCCGTGACTCCCAGCAAGAATGACGATCAAACCCCAATAAGTGAGGGGAAATTCAGATCCATGCCTGCTCACCGCTGTATTCCCTGTGTTGCACTATTCCAATGGAGCCGCTGTGCCACCGCTGCCTCTTCCCTGATGTGGGCGGGCAGAGATGCTCACCTCGGTTAGACGTGTCACGAAATGTAAACAAAACATTGCAGGGGTAAGTCTCAGTCGCCAAATCTCGCGCAATCACGGGACTTTGAACCACAAAGTACGCGATTCTCCGAGACCACGGTAGGCGACCTGTTCGATTTGGAGCTCTCCACACCCCAAAGCTTCAACTTCCAAATTACCAAGTCTCACCGGCCCCGCGCGACCCTCTCCGAATAACGGGACTGTCGCAAAAAGGCCGATTTTGTAAGTCAAACGTTCCTCTTCCGCGCGTCGATCCGAACCACGGCCCAGCTGGCCTCAACGGTCCGGATTCCCATACCCCATTACCCGTTGCCATGGTTTCCTCGATCTGCAGCTCCGCGGCGCAACAGCACGGCAACCACGTCGCATCCACTCTCGCTCCTTCGGGCAGCTGCAGCATCAGCGCAGCAGTCCGTCCGATTGCGGTTACAGCGCTCCATCTCCGCAATGTGAGCAGCATGGGCGAAATGTAACCAAACCATCGCCTGCTTGCGGCAGATATACGATGCACATGTTTCATGCATTTCCTTCGCATGCAGCCGTGGCGTGCATAGGGCGTGACATGGAATGGGGGGACCCTCAAATTATCGCGATTCCCTCGTCTCCTGATATGATATGCCGTCGAGGTCCCCTTTCCTGACAGTTTCCGGCTGCATTCGCACCTCGCTCGTGACGTTTTGGAAGGGAAAGGGTGGTGATTCCACGCTGTCAAACGGCTGCGCTGAGACGTGGAATGGCCCTCCCGCGCTGCTTCCGGCGTTATCCTGCTTATCGCGTGAGACATTTCGCTGAATGCGGCCGCGCGGCACGTGTTTTTGGCTGGTTGAGGGCTTCGCGTTTCCAGGAACAGGGACGTTATAGATCACGCGTTCTGAGAACAGGGACTTCATAGATCACGCTCCTGGGATCGATGAGAAGGGTTGCGCGCGTATGCAGGGCTTCGTGTTTGTTTGTTGGTACGGAATAAACATGGAACACGCGTGAGCCCTTATGAAATGATGCCGTAGATCTCAAGAGCTTTTCGCCAGTATACCGAGTGCTCTCATTCTATCAACCCCCTTTTTCAAGCCTGCCCCCAGGCCTCTTAAAATAAAAGTTACAATCGCCTAACCAAGCACCGAGCACTACATTTCCATAACAGCCGCCATGCCATGAGCCCTATAATTGTCCCAACAAAATTTTACATCCCACCCCCTTCTCCCTGTCCCTCCTCCTGCCTCCCCTCAACCCCGTGAAATGCCTCCCCAAACGCACTATCATCCACCAAATCCATCCCTTCCTCCATCTCCTCGAACCCAGCAAGTGCCTCCCCAGCCGTATCCAGATCATCCAGGCCCGAGAAGTCGACTGGCTCGGCGGCCTCGCTGACACGCGGCGTCGACGCGGCTGTCACTCCCAGCGCTGCGGGTGTCCCCACCTGCGCGCCTCCAGCAGCGGGAGGAGCGAGTGCAGGCGCTGTAGGTGTAGGTGCCGCTGATACGGGAGCGCTGGGGGGAACATAACTCTGTTCCGCCGCCGGCGCGACTGCAGATGGTGCAGGGGCAGGGACAGGAATAGGAGTCTGGATCTGCGCCTGCGCAGCGGGTGGTGCAGCCTCAGTTGGCGACACGCCGCCTTGGGGAACGACGACCCAGTCGCCGGCCTCAGACTTGGCTCCCTCCTGTGCCGTGCCGCCCATCTCGACGTCCGGCTGCTGCTGCGCTGGGCTTGGCGCGGAGGAGTTCACAGTCGACAAGCCCTGGATGTGGTGGGGGGTGTAGCTATTTCCCGGGGTAGTCGCGGCGCTGAAGCCGGTGTGGAACTGGTCGAGCAAGCCAGCTGCGGAGCCCATGTCCAGCTCGTGGTCGGCGGCGAGGAGGCCGCTGTGGGCGCTGCGGGGGCTAGGGGCCTGTGGAGAGGCGACCTCGCTGGGGACATAGGGGGCGGGTTCTGGGGATGGCTGGCGCTCCTGGAGACCGCCGTCTTGAAGACGTCGGAGCTCTTTGACGGCCGCAGTGTGGAGACCGAGAGAGGCTTCGAGCTGCGCGACGATGTCGTCGACCTTTGCGGCTGTGGAGAGAGCAGGGGCGGACTCTTCGGAGTCGGAGTCATCGTTGGAGGGGAGCTTGCCCTCAAGGCGCCAGTACTCCGTGCCCACGTCCGATGGATCATTCACGGCAGTCCGTAGCGTCTTCTCGGCTTCAAGCACCGCACCGCTCTTGGCGAGCTTAGCCATCCGCCTCGCGTGACGCCTCTTCAGCTTCTCAATCTCCTTATTGTCCGCCTCAATCTTCTCGTTTGCCCTCTTCCTGAATTCGTCCGCCTTGCCGGGGTCAAGACGTCCAATGTACTCGTTCTCGCCGCCCTTGCCATCCTCAATATACTTCGCAGAGTTGTACGTCTCGAAGATCCCATTGGTGACCTTCTTCAACTCGCCGCCAAGGCCGAGACCGAGGTCCACGGGTACAAGATGGTCGACTGGGACGGGCGAGCTAATAACCTCCTCCATCCATTCATGGTTCTGGATGTATCTGCTCTGGCTCACCTCGCGAGGTGTCATATGATCAAACATGTCGCCGCGGGAAGTATCCTCCTCGTCGTCCATCAGTTCGACGGGCGCGGCTTGGACAGCTGCGTGCGGCTGGTTTGGCTGCGTGCGCGCACGCTTCGCTGCTGGCCCTGGCGTCATGTGTTGAGCTGGGTATGCCATCTGCTGCGGAGTGCGTGTCTGCATAGGGCTGAAGTACGCAGGTGCTCGCTGCGGTGCCCTGCCAGGGAACTGGATCTGCGGCCACTTGCTGCGGTCGTGGAGCATGAATTCCTTCTGCTGGATCTGTCCCTGGCTCTGGAGGTAGGCGCGCGTCTGCATCATGGACTGGATGCGCATGTCATTGGGGATGACATTGGTAGGCACACGGTCTCCAGGACTGGCTGGGTAGTAATGTGTAACCCAGAGGCTTGGGTCTGGTGCTGGGCCACCTGGATTCGGGAATTTCCCTGGGACCAGTCTGTATCGCCTTCTAGCATGTGTCGCGACCGCATCGCCGGGCGCAAATCCCGCTTTGTGTTGGTATATCTCGAGGACCTGAAGGCATTAGTAGGAGTATGTAAATTATTGTAGAGGGCCACATACAAAGTTATCCACGGGCATCGCATAAACTGTTTCGGCGCCAGCCCAAATGTAGCCATCGCTTGCAAAGTTGGTCCCCATTTGTGCCTCCGGCTGCCACGTCAGCAGGATCAGTCCATCCTGAGGGCGCTCCAGATACGTCCAGTAGAATGGCGCGCTAGAGTTTGCGATCTTGGGCGCGGAAAGCAGCCAGTCGGCGATCTTGCTCTGGTGAACAGTTTGGAGTGTCGGGAACCGATAGACGGAGAGACAGTGGACGTGGGGGAGCTACGGAATATATCAGCCACCTGGTTCAGCCACGGAGAGAGGGTAATAGGAGCGATGCGAGTTGATTGGCAAGGGAGACTTACGAGTTCAGGAGCGATGCCCTGGGCCGGGTTCTGCATCGCTGCGAATCAATTAAGTAGGCGCTTGATTGTGAGATCCTGTTAATTGTAATTAAGCAGGTGTGGATAATGGCAGTTGTGAGATAAAGCGGGCGAGATTCTAAACTATTGTCGAGTAAGTTGCCCTGAACGCGAGGCTCCAGGTTTCGCGACAACTTCAAATGCACGGATCGGTGCTTTAGCGTATGTATCACGTGATTGTTTTTGCGAGCGACGCCAGAGGAGAATCACGAAAGTAAAGTTTTTTTGTTGTTATATTTAATATAGGGTTTTATTTGATGTAGAGTTGATTAATTAAATAGATCTATGCGCATTTCGAAAATAAATCGGATTTATTTATTATGAACCCCATAGAATAATATTATATAATATAATGTTGGAGTCTCACTTCCAGAAATATAACTCACTAATACGTATTAATTGTCAGGACAGCCTAGTCGCTCCGCTCCTTCCAGAAGCTCTCATGATACTCTAGAATTACTTTTGAGATACTCAGATAATGGACACCAGTCGTAAGCCGCCATCTTGGGAAGGTGACGTTGTGTTGGCAGTAGCCATCAACATAGCATCGTGCTCACACGTGACAGTTGGTCTAAATTTCAGCCTTGCGCCAACAAACACCTTGAAGGAATTTGAGCTTCACCTTCCACAGCAGATCTCCACGACCACAACACGGGACCACAACACCACGTCCTCCAAGCACGTCATAGTCTCTCACAACAACTCACACACCTCACCTACTTTGACCCATTCCAAACCCTCGACATCTTCAACAGACCCCGCCCTGCGCGATCCATTTGCCACTGCACCTACCCAGGCGCAAGAGGTACGTCTTAACCACCACACAAAGGTCCACAGACACAGTCATTCATCATGTCCTACCCGCCTCCTCCAGGCCTTAGCTCCTACTCCAAATCAACGTCTCAACCGTCGTCTCTCCCCGCGCGCCCACCCCCC
>JPJV01001698.1:0-17040 GCA_000750745.1 Pseudogymnoascus sp. VKM F-4281 (FW-2241)
GGGGTTTTTTTTTGTTGTATGTCGTTGTTTAGTGTAACCAAGTTTTTGTCTCTGTTTCTCTTTCTCTTTCTTTTTTTCTTGCTTTCTTCTTTCTTCTTCTGAGGGGGGTCTATATATATATATACTTTGATTGATTTGGCTTGGTGGTTGGGTTGGGACGTTGACGGGGGATAGCTGACGGAGGAGGAGGCGCGGCTGGAGATGAGGACTGGAGAAAGTTTATATACGGTTGCAGTGAATGGGGGGAATTAAAGGATTTTTCTGTTATTTTATTTTTTAGTTTTTGTGGTTGATGGATGGTATGGGATGGCTTGGTGGATGGATATGGATGGAGGGGGTATGAAGTGTGATTTGATACAGATTAGAAGATGGGCCGAGTTCCCCCAAGTCCCGGGGGGGTTTGTGGGGGGCGTGGGATGGGGAGGCTTATGCATACACACATATATACATGTGTATGCCTGGTTTTATTTTTTGTGTTTTGTGTCATTTTGTCTCTGGGGGTTTTGGATTTTGTTCGTTGTTTTTGTGTATATGTGTGTGTGTGTGTGTGTGTGTGTTTGAGTGAGAAAAGAATGGGAGAGTGAGTGGTCGGGAGCGAAGGAATGTGAAAAGTGAACGGACGGGGAAAGGGGAATAACATTTTTTTCCCTTCCTTCCTTCCTTCCTCCCCTTCTATCCCGCTTTTTGTTAAGGGGGGTTGCGGAAGGGGGTTTTGCAATACGTCCGTCCTATGGAATTCCAATGTACAAACTAAACCACAAACCAGTAGTAGCGAGCTCGGGAGGACAAAGATATGAGTATGCATCCCATCCGAACTAGAGATAGAGAGGACTTGTCCTGTCACGCAAGGGGTGTGTGGTGGAGGGGGGGATAACGGGGGCAGGGAGAGGTCTCTCGTCGAATCGCTGTTGGTGGATGGATGGAACCTGGGTTTCAGGGGAAACTGGCTAGATATAAATGGGAGTAGAGAGAGGGCTGGGAAATAGATGACAGTGATGATGGCATGTTACTGTTACTGTTACTGTTTACTGTTAGTGGGAAATCGGGAATCTTGTACTGGAGATGTTTGAGAGCGGAAAACCACGCGCGGCTGAGGACAGAATCTACTTCCATGATTAGACCTATCACGCAGAAGAAGAACAGATTCATGGTTATATATCAGTCTGCTGTTATACCAAATGGGAATCTGACTTCGTAACGTCAACATAGGCAGTGTCATGGATGGATACTGTGGGGTGGCTTGGTTCTTTGGAGACGGGAACGGGACGGAGCGGTGTACATGCAGCCGCCACCCCCTGATACGCAAAGACCGCGAGACGTAGAACTACATTACGTCCACCTGGGAAGCTCTTGATATTGGATGCGTTTTCAAATAGAAGGCACTCAAAAAAAGAATGGCAGACAAACCAAAGAAAGGCGCTACGAGTTTACTCACTTAAGGTAAAGTAGATCAGTACAATATAAGGAAGTTTTTCATGCATTCGAGGCGAGAAATTGAGTATGTACATTGCTAATCGAACCCATCCGCAGATCGTAACATGCTATGTGAATAAATTGTCTCCCCAAAAACTCTCCTCCATCGTCTACAGAAGTAAACAGCGGTAGATAGCGGCTAAGAATCATCACCGCACTTAACCCTGCCAGACGGATGGGCCGGGAACATCGTACGAGGTTGGGATGGGCCAGTAGATGCCGATTTGGACACCTGGGTCAGATGCCTTGATGGTTCCTGGGATCGAAATCGTTGGGCCAGGGTTGCCACCACCGCTGCCTTCGATCTTGAGCTGCGCGCACGAGATGTAGAACTGGGCGCCGCCGGGGCTGCTGGCACCGTGGAGACCGATGTGCTCAGCACGGAGCAGGTACTCTCCAGGGGCTGTTTGGTGGAGTCAGATATGTAGTTTACACGGGGGAAATTTGCGAGGGGGTGATGCTTACGGGTGCTGCTTGGGATCTTGAAGCTGTGCGAGGCGATGTTCTGGAATGTGATGCTTCCGGGGGCGAGTTGAGCGCCGATCTCAGAGATCTTGAACCAAGGTCCGGAGCCGTCGTAGGTGGCGGCGCTGCCGGAGGCCTTGGAGAGGTAGATGCTGGTTGGGCCTGGGTGGTAGGTAGCCTGGTCTAGAGCAAAGCCGACGGTGTCGCCAGCCTTGACAGTTGCGGTCTTGGTGGACGATCCGGAGCTGAGACCTCCAACGTTGCAACGGAAGTCATTGGACTGGACGTCGGTGACGGGGGAGTTGTGGTTGGTGTTCACGCGGACATACTCGTATGGCTGGGTGGCCTGGCCGTTCAGGACGAGTTTATCCCAGCGGTCTGCGGCATGTTAGAATGGATGGATAACGTGGAGAGAGGGTAGGGTAGGGGGGGACTCATACAATGGGCAGAGACGGCATCGGTGAAGATGGCGGCACCGGCGAGGATTGGGAGAGCGACCTTCATGATTGCTAGATTTGATAGTAGCTTTTAGACTCAGGTATGGATACTGTAGATCTCAGACCTTGTTTTTTGGGGAGGAGGATCGAAGCATATATGGAAAACGAGAACGCCCCAATTCCCACCTTAGAAGCAGCTGATATTCTGCCAAGCAGGCTGATGACCCCGCCGAGCCATAGCTACTGCCGGAATACTGTACCCCATACCGATTTTAAAGGCAAAATGGATGGCGGGCGAAGTCTATAACGACTCGGCGGGGGGTACGTATACGCCCCAGTGTGTAAGGTAAGTTGGCCACTTAATATGAGCCGGCACAGATCAAGAAGGTGCCGGCGTTGTAGGTAACATGAGATCGCAAAATAACCCCAAACACTAAGGAGGGAGTCGCCGGGCCGCAAGCCTGCAAGACTGTTGGCGCGATCGAGGCCTCGGACGGTAGTTGAATGGACATAGACACGGAATTATGAACAATGTCGATATGAAAGCCAAGGCTAGGGCTTCAAGCTAAGGGATACTAATGAGACTAATGAGACTGATGAGACTGATGAGAGAGAGGAGGTCCCTTACTGTTGATAATCCTATAGGACAGTCGTTATGATTAGGTGCTATGGTGAAATTATAGGGAAGATGGGAGCAACTACATGAATGCAATGATGCCGTAGTGTCGCCACATGAAGGGAATAATGAATCTAACAGACCTGTGGAGCAGTATTACCCATTACTGTGAATTCGGTGATTTGGTCATGAGGACTGTATTGTCGGCGCAAATACAGGAGACTGGTGCTATGGATAAATTGATTTTAACGAGATATGTGTTTAGCGGCTTGGGACAAATTATACCCGACTCCCCATCTATTCGCCACGTTTCGAATCACTCTCCCCGCAATTTGCATTCTTCCAACAAGCGTCTAGATAAAGGTTGGTATAGATTAAATTTAAGGTATTTTCCGGTACATACCCCCTAATGCGGCAGCCGGCCCAAGCCGGTAAATGAGGAGAAATGCAACTCATCAACAGCTGACATATGGGGTTTTAAGATGATCCTAGTCGAGACAATAGTGTTATCCCCCACTCGTCCTATCCTATGGAATTCAAGGAACAAGTGCAGAAATTACAGATAATTAGACCCGTCATATGAGAATCACTCACTACAGTGTCTAAAAGTCGAAATCAGTGCTAGTTATCACAGTATGCATGCGTTAGCGCTGTTACCGGGCTGCGCCCACTTCAGCAATTGCGCCGACGACGACATCCATGGGGGGATCTTTGGCAAGGCGTTCGGTAAGGACTGTTAAAACACCAACACAGGCGCTGATATGAGATTTTGCAGCTCTTAAAGTGGGTGATTAGCGATTTCAGGTTGGCCCATCATAAGTGGAGGCATTCCAAAGATTATCTTTAAGCTTGACAATCTTCCGAAAAGCGCCAATGCTTCTTGCTGGACAGCGTCTATGATTGGCACAATGCAGCTTTGACTAGCTAAAAGTACAGTATATCTCATTAAACACCTATATTGTGGTACATGCGATGGCCCTGGATGGGACAGGTGATCCGGACAGCACAGCCGGTTTCAGCACGCCTGGGGAGCTTTGGACCAAGCGGTGCGGCGTGGCGAGGTCAGTTAGACCTCAACGTGATGTCGGAATCTAACTGATTATTGCACAACATTCCAATCCATACTCCACATCGCAATGCTTTTTGCTCCATCAGCTCACTGTTCTTCACATCGTCGCCGTAGCCCCATACTCCACCAAAGACTAACATGCCATGATTACCCCTGACGGTATTTGTCGCCTTGGAAAACCCCCTCTTCGAATCCACTACCCTTAAATCTCTCAGATTTCCACTTCCAATATCTAACAACACTCCATGGACCAACAGTCTGTGCCTCTTCGCCGCATCGCTCACATCCAAATTACTCAGCGGTGTCTCCACGCCCGCAGTAACAATTAGCTCCGCCAGTCGGGCCGCACTCGCGCCTTGATCCTTAATCCCGTCCAATTTGCTCTTTTTCTCGAGCCTTAGCTTCTTCAGCTGCGTCAGCCACAATCCAGCACACATTCAATACGGCTAACCGCCAGCGCCTGCCCGACAACACTCCAGCTCGTGTGATTGCACAGCACGGTGCGCTTGGCCTTGAGGTGCCCAGCAGCGTACTCGATCACAGTGCTGGAACCGATATCGGTGGGGCTGACGATATTAGTAATGTTGTGGTGGACAAAGACGTCGCCAGGCTGAAGGCCGAGGATCGTCATCTCAGAGATGCGCAAATCGGAGCAGCCAAGCCAGAGGCTCGTCGGGGATTGGCCGTTCGAAAAGTCTGGAGAAAGGGCAAGCTTTGGTATGCGAGGAATCATATTGCATACCAGATGGATACATTATAATATCTTGGGAAGAATTGCAGGAGCTCCCGGGAGGTGTTGCACGAGGGCATGTGGGAGAAGCTGTCAGCTGTGTGGCGTGTTAGTTGCGAGGCGACGATGCAAGAAGCGGAGTGGATGCGAGGGATCATATTGCGTACCAGATGGATACATTATAATATCTTGGAACGAGTTCGGGTTGTTCACGAAGAGAGTATCGTGGAAAGGTCGTCGTGGAAATTCGTTGAGATGCGCCTCCAGGGACTGAGCGTGAGATTATCCGGATATAGTGGATAAACCCCCTCCTTCAAGAAAGCGACAAACTTACTTAATCATAGCTCGAACCTTTCTTTCCAGTACGACTCAGGTATCCGGTAATATTTCTTCCTCGACCACGCGTAAAAACCGTTTTTATATAAATGGTAGTTCCGAGCTAACAACTTCAGCTTTACGCTCGCTTCCACATCCCCTGCTGCAAATGTCAGCGGATATTGGCTAACATGCCTTGGCTGCAATGCAAGGGGCGCTTCCGGTCCAAATTAGCCTGATATTTGAAAGTCGCTTCTGGCAGCCTTGGAGCCAATACGTGAGATTTTGGGTCTGGTAAGATTATGTCCAACGCTGCTTCTACCTCCCTACCCAACGTCGCCTCATGCTAGCTATGTTTTCCACCTCCCTGCCGTAACGTCGGCTTGTGCTGGCCATGTTTTCGCGACTTCCTCAACTATATAGGAACAGGTGGACGCTAGTCCTGCTTGTGCTACTCTTCGCTTTCCTGCCGTCTGTCGTGCTCCTCCGAAGATCAGCGTGGGATCTACCAGATCTTCACTTTAGCCTCGGTTCTAGCGCACCCTCCACATTTCCTCCGTCGGAGTTTAAAAGCGCCTTTATCAGCAGCGCATTCTCTTCGAGTGTCGAAGGCAGTTTCAACGAGACTGCAGTCCAGGCATGGTGCCAGTCACAGACTCGGTGGAGGCATGATATCGCCCTGGATCCCCTCATCTACGGTGGCATAGGTACTACTATCTTCTTTACAGCTCTGAAATGTCAACTTCGCTAACATACATCTCAGGAAATGTTCGGAACGATGTCATCGCCACCCTCCGTTATGCTATCGAGGCCGGCGTGGCCATTATCGGACCGTTCATCAATCAGCGGGCTCCTGACCTGATCAAGCTCGACACGGACATCGAAATCGATGTCTCTCACTTCTTCGACCTGGCCTTCATGCGAACAAAACTTGCCAACGCCTGTCCGAAGCTCCGCTTCTTCAATTCCCGAGAAGACTTTGAGAAGGCAAGCACTGGGCCGACCTTGAATATAACAGCGTCACCCCGCGATCTTCCTCAGGACAAAGGCCTTGTGACGTCCATCTCTCCTGCCCTTGATGCACAACCCATACCCGCTGGGAGTAATCTGCGTGTTATATTTCCCGCGCCGTTTATCTACCTTCCTGTCTGTATCGATGGCGCGCCTTTTGCCGACTCTATTGGCGGCTTTATTCCCTTCCGGCAAGATGCGCAGAGGCTTGCGGCCACCGTGCTTTCTACACTCGCCTGGCGGTATAACCCACACCTTGATCACTCCTCGCCGGCATCAACCCCTCCCGCTTTCTTCGGTGCGCATCTGCGCACAGCTGCTGATGCCAAAGCGGCAGGCTTTCCAGGCTACGAGAGGCAGGCGCCACGGTACTTTGAAATAGCCAAGGCGCACAATCTGACATCTGTCTTCGTTGCATCGGGTGATTATAATGCGACGAAGCAGTTCATCGCCGACGGGCTGTTGCAGGATCCGCCGCTTAACGTAATGACCAAGTACGACCTATTGGACCGGGCGGATGTGAAGCTGCTCGACGGCATGGGGTGGGACCAGCAGGCGCTCGTTGACTATCTAGTGTTAGTTGCTAGCTCATACTTCGCCGGTACGGCTCGGAGCAGTTTTAGTGCAAATGTGGCGGTGAAGAGACGGGTGGGCAGCGCAACGGGAACTTGCGGCCAGGGGTTTGGAGGGAACACATCCGACGCGACATTTCGGGACGAGCTTAGCGAGCTAGTAGGAGACCCAGTCTTCTCGATTTTTTTGTCCAATCTATACCCATAGGCTTAATTCTGAAGAGGATTAGCTTCATAATCCCGTTGTACTTTAGAAACATATGCTCACATAACACAAACATCCTACATCAAAACCATGCATGCAAACATCACATCAAATCTGTACGCAGGAAGCGCACTTCGCTCGCATCATCATTATCATGATCATCGTCGATTCTAGCAAACAGGTTACATGGTGAGGGCGGCGTCGCTCACCTACTAGGCTGGATGGCACTGATCGAACTATTATCCAGGTGTAAACTGAGCCCCCAAAATAGTGCAGAGGTGCCACATCAAAACGACACGAAGCTAAAGCAGGTGACTACAATGTGAAGTTCACGTGTTTTGGAGAATTGGAATAGGAACCAAATCTACAAAACTAACGACATTCGAACTTCTAGCAGGCATGGCAATTCCTTCTACTAGACAATCTTGATCTCATTATGCCCTGCACTACAGCGAGGTGAAAGCCATCGCAGGCTCTTGACAGTTGTAGCGTGTGCTCGATAGAAGACCTGCCAAAGACCTTGGGTCAATCGTAGCCAAAGTAAGAACGCGTCGCCTGTTTGAGTAAACCACCCAACTAAATAGGACGGCGCAGATTGATACACAGTTAGATCTAAAGAGTCTTTGCGAGGTGTCTAAAATATGTCGCTGAATTTGCGACACCGTGTCTGTACGAATCAATCACCTTGCACGCAGACGAGATTCTGTACCTAGATGATTTAACACAGAAGATCGAGCTTTGTAGTAACGACAATATCAAATTCACAAAGAACATTTGCCTGTCTTCAAGATTTCATTAGGAACTAGACTGGGGCTCGGGGACTAAGAAAGTTGACATTAGATCTCGTTGAGTGGAACAGGGCAGAAAAGGGGTGGTACTATCACCAAAAAGCAACTCTAGGAGGGTTTCCTCCCCCCCGGACAACTTTTTTGCGACAAGTGTTGTCGGAATTGAATCGGACCAGAACAAAGTCCTGTTTCAGTCCCTAAAAACGTTGCTACTTGTAGGCGTCGCCTTTGCTCCTTTCGAAAACGAATTCAGCTACTCCAACATGATGAACTTGAGCACGCTGCAATTGCGGAACTGCCCTTCTTCCCTAGAACTGTTAGGAGCTCTTTTTGAGCAAGGGATAACTCCCAAACTGAAGTCGTTTGAGTTAATCATTGACTGGGATTATCTTCATCATTACAGTAATTTTGACGAGGTGCAGACAGAGGTCATTTTTCGGTTTTTGGCCTCTTTCCAAGGCCTAGGGCTTGGTGCTCCGGAGCCAGCAGAGAAGGTTACGACTCGTGTGCAGCATGGTCTCCTTGCAGCGGTCCAGCATACAGTTCACTGCAGCCATCAGGCCAACTAGCTTCTGCTGGTCCCGTCGGGGGCTCACGAGATCCGGGGCCTCGCCGCTACCCAGCTGGTCCTCTAGGGCGTGGTCTGTAGTACCGGCATACGGCATTGCAGCAAGATCGAGCAGTATGTCCCTTCGCACGCCGTTATATGTAATGAGCCAGCGCGTACGTCCGTCCACGGACGCGATTCCACTAGCGTCTGTCTTCCTGTGTCCTGGACACTGTGCGCTTGTGCCCGCGCGTGCGACTCGAGCCGGTCCCACTCGCGCTTATGTGTCGATTAAAGGAGGGCATAGGTCTCGCCGTTAGCCACCGGCCGCGTTAGGCTGCTGTTCCTCCTAACGACCCAGTACTGCTGCTCGACGCCATGGGCGCAGTGGGTCTAGGTCAAGAGGAAGACGTCGCCGTAGAGGGTGTTCAGCTCGGCTCGCGAGGGACTCCCGTCACGATGCTCCTTCGAAACATGCCGGCTTATGATCAATGGGTTGATTGTCCAGTAGGAGCAAGGTCGACATGCGTACCCGTCGTGCAGCTGCAGCTTCGGGTCTACGTCCGAGCCGTCGGGGCGGGGCGGGACGCCGGCGGGTTCTAGGACCTTAATCGGGTGGACGTGCCTGAGGTGGTGCGTTAGGCCATCCCGTGGGTCCTTCGAGACGCTGTGCTTCCCGCGGAGATGGGAGGTGACCTGCGAGCGCGCAGTTGAGAGGGCGAATCCGCAGCTAGGCCGGCAGCAGATCAGGAGGCGGTTATCAAGGTCGGCGTAGAGCTGGCAGCAGGCTAGAAAATCCGGTGGGAGGGGGGGGCGACTCTGCCATGGTCGGCAGTAGGAGCCAGGAGGGCGCAACATACAGGAATGGGAAGGGGGAGGGGGAAGGGGCAGAAGGGGAAAGGGGGTCTATAGCTGAGACTACGTACAACGCGAATCATCAGAAATTCTGGCAAGTCCCCAATGCGTACACAAGCCCGATAGGGGGTTATGGCGTAAAACGGCATAGTGTTGGCACATCCCTCACGTGCGCATGTGCTATTTCTGAAGTTACGGCGTAAAGCGGGAGAGTTCTGACACAACCTTTAGGGTGCACGGGCCAAGAAAATCGGGGTTACGACGTAAGTTCAGTGACCCTTATAACAAGTAGTAGTAGTAGTAGCCAACGACAATGACAAGCTACGGATAGGGACGCGGGAAACGTCTCATGGCCTACAACGTCTCATGGCCTACAACGACATGGCTTTACACTGATTTGAAAGAAAATGAATTTGTTGATGTCAAGCTTGATAACATACTGAGGTTCTACATCAGCACATGGCCCTTGCACGCGCGCCGCCTAATCCGGCGGGATCTGGGTTGTCTTCCATTGACAGTTTCGGGAGCACTTTGCCATAGTGTTCTACGGAGTTAGGTGTAGTTCTTATCAATATCCAGCTTGGCTAGTAGCTAGTCCCTGCACAATCGGCACTACGAAGACCTCGCCCCTTTTGCCGCACGAGTGACTGCAAATCGTACGTATAAGTACAGATCCTTCGCCGTCTAATGCATGCCACAGTATTTGCTGTCGAGCTGACACATGCTGCTAGGCTGCCGAGAATGAAATGCCGATAATAAACCAATCGGGGTTGTTGACACGGCAACCGGATTAGTTATAAACTAAGTTGCTTCTATTACAGAACTATGGTGTGGTGCAGTCTGTGCCTTTGGGCAATCTGTGCAAAAAAATTCAATGTCTGTTGCATCATAATATCTAGAAATAGTTCGCTAGGGAGACCAGGGGTGGTACTGTGTGTGAGGTTGTGGAATAATGTGTCTGCGAGTAAGGGGTCCATTACACGGCGACATAAGTCCGCGCCGTGCCGTCGTCTAGGCCGTCGGGCAAGTCCAATGGACGCCAGTAAGTGCCGATATACTCGTATCTTAGATAATGTTAACAGGGCTGGGTTGAGGTAGCTTGGCAATTCTTGAGAACTGTAGGTGATTGTACTGTACCGGTCCTAACCCACTTGCCTGTGCACGGTACACCACCCTAGTTATCCGGCCCCTTTACGACTAGTAAGACACTGCCCTGTCACCCCACCCTATACAACCCCACCTTATACATCCAAGGGCCTATAATCCCTTAGACGAACTAGTTTTCCGGGAAGCATGATAATGTTACATTTCACAGCTTCTATGCACATATAGAATAACGATCATCGATCCTGTAATACTCCCAACCAACCAGCAAAAAAAAAAAGTAGAGAATCCGTTTCAGGCCTATAAGAGGATATTACTACTTACTCACAATATAGGACCCCATAACTGGGTTGTTCTCCAATAGGTTAACCCGTGCGATGGAGGACTTCAATATCTGATTTTAAAATCTTACTTACTAACCTCAATTCACTTTTGTTTAACTTGGCTCTTTTCTCATTGTAGTGGTTCGCCGACATCTTACAAAAACCACGACTATCTTCACTTCCATGCAATGGCTGGATTCCTCATACCACCATGGTATAAAGAGGCCGTTCCAACTTTAGATGATCTCTTGATCGCAAGCATTATCTGGGGATTTACGCTGGCGTCTGGACTGTTCGTTGCTGCTAAAGCGGTCCAACAAACTACGGCACCATGGAAACGGTCTCGTCGAATTCACGCCTATGCCGTCATGGTGTGGGCGGAATGGACTGCCTCCACGGTTATTGGAGTTTTGTCCTGGCTCTTCATCCGAGGGATTGTCCAAGCAAGGTATGCAAGATGAGGTGGTTTGACTAGAGTGAATATGATATTGACTTGTACTGCGGAATAGCTTCTGGGTTTATTTTGCGTTTTGTGAGGATACCCGATCACTCTACCCGTTGGTAACCTGTTAACTGGAACCCTAGTGTGCCTCTGGGTAGTTCAAATCCAGTGTATATGCGGAATCATTGTCAATCGAATCGCCCTTTTGATGGTCGACCGTCGCATGGCTACAAAGATTAGATGGGCTGTGGCTATTGTTCTGGGTCTGATCAATATCAGCGTGTTCTGCATCTGGATTCCAGCTCGACTACAGATTTCCACCACTTATGTCTACATTAACGAGATATGGGACAGGATCGAGAAAGTCCTTTTTCTATTCGTCGATGCGTCCCTTAACTTTTATTTCATCTATCTGGTTCGAACCAAATTGATCGCCTGCGGCCTTACCAAGTATATGCCGCTGTTTAAGTTCAACATGTTTATGGTTGGCGTGTCGATGAGCTTGGATGTAAGTGTAGCTCTGTATCAACTCGTGGTACAAACGGACATGGCTAACGCTAATGCACCTAGATTATCCTCATTGGTAGCATGTCGATTCCTAACGGTATTGTGTACGTCGCACAAGAAAGCACGTCGCCGATTTATGTATGTGCTGATTCCCATCTAGATACGTCCAATTCCACCCACTGGTCTATATGCTCAAGCTTCATATTGAGATGAACATCGCAGACCTTATTGTCAAGGTTGTCCGGGCATCAAACGACAACCCTTCTTATGAGGACGGTACAGAATTACGCTCGAGGCAAAATAGGGACGGTTGCCGCGAGGAAACCGCTAAAGACCAGGCGAAAGACAACAACAGGCAACCAATAGACTCTTTCGCTACCAATAAAAATTACATCGAAACATCGCCAGAAGGGGCCCAGAAACGCTATTCAGGACGTGGGATCACAAAGATGGTCCAAACCAAGGTGACGTCGAGGCGGCGCGACGAGGAAAATGATGAAGACAAAAGTTCGCAGTCGTCGACTCGCAAATTGAAGAATGATCATCAACAAGATCAGTTTTGAGCGTACTGGAAGCTGTTGGGCGACTCTGCTGTCTGTGCCGCCCGTTCCTGAATTATCCTACAGGCTTGTATGGATTACTATCGGAACAACATATATATCAACATATATATATCTAATAAACTTTGTTTATGGAAGGCGTGTACTCCATAGACCTACGTCCCCTCTTCTAAGCGTGGCCTACAGTCAAACCCTTGTTATAACGATCGCATATAAAGCGATATACCTGTTTATAACGGAGTACTGAAAACTCCTGTCTATTACTGGTTATAACGATACTGAAGTGATGCATCGTTGTAACCACTTTTTGACTGTACCTCGCCTTTCACTAACCCCTATATTGAGATGTCAAAACAAAGCAAAGTGACGGTTAGGATCCAGCCACCAAGGACTCCAGTAGACATAGTGGCGTAGGCTAGTGACTCGTAACACCTGTCGATAGTGGAGACGCTCCTGGACACATTCCGAATATAAATAGCCAGGCAGAGTAGAGTGGGTCACTAGGAGAGTTCACCACAGTTCGTATATAATTCCCTACAAAATACTAGGATCCTTGGGCTTGGCAATACGCATAACGTATTAGAAAGGGATGATTGATTGATGTGGATGCTAAGCTTGCACCTGCTGCATGCTATTTCTAGTACTACGTTGCAGGGACATGTGCGCTTTTGGTTCAGGGATAAGAAGGATGTTGACTCCTTACTCTAGCTTTCCCTACGTATAAGAGATTGATATAGAACAAAGACCTATCTCGCTGCGTTGCTCTATGGAGATTCTACGGAGCAAGCACTTCCGGGGCACTCATTCTTATCTAGGTATACTTTATATTTCCTAATTAGGCTTACATTTATTTAGTCAGATGTAATTGAGCTTAGTCTTAATAATGCGGAGGGAAAATGTGAAGAAAAGTAGACATCTTCATTTGGTAAGGCAGAAAAGCCATTGCTATTTTAGAAATATGCAACGAACTTGAGGAACCGGTGAAACTTCGGGTTAGTGCTACAAATTATATCCGTTTCACGCGACGGCATTCCAAGGGTCCCCCGGTCTTGAGCGAGAGATCGCCATACTCAGCAGTGCCCCAGTGGATAGAAATCACATCGAACCCACGCAAGCAGTTTCGAACCCTGGAGCCCAACTGCAGCATTTGCTAGCATCCGACTCCATGATTGGAATTTGAGGCAAATAACAGCCAAGTCTTAGCTTGTGTTATGGCAATGGGGCAACCCCACGCGGCGCGGGGTACAGCCGCGGCTCTCTGGAGAACTATAAAGTTAGGGGCCTAATCTCGACCGAATGTAGAGAAATCTGATTTAATAGCTCGAACATCTTATCTTGTATTGACATCTGTCGCTCCAGCTGGATTCACAATGGGGTTGCACACCAAGCTAGCAGAGGGTATTGATGAGGTGGATGTGATCATTGCCGGAGGTGAGAAAATATCTACCCTTTTCCCGTCGTCGGGTTTGCGTGAGGCTCATCGCAAATTCTAGGTGGAACGGCTAGTTGTATTATTGCCGCGAGACTGGCTGAAGCGGATCCGAACCTGTCCATCCTAGTCATCGAGGGCGGTGCCAACAATTACAATGTGGCAACCGTTGTCCACCCGGCCTTGTTTTTACAAAATCTCGCGCCCAATAGCACGACAGCCATATTCTACAAGGGCAATAAGGCAAAGCAACTGGCGGATCGGGAGCCCATCGTTCCTTCCGGAGGTATCCTCGGCGGGGGATCATCTATCAACTTTATGATGTATGCTCGAGCGCAGCGCGCCGACTTGGACTCGTGGAAAACCCCTGGGTGGTCAGCAGACGAACTGTTGCCATTCATGAAAAAGGTCCGGCTCTTTAAGTCAATGCGTTTGATTTGACTTGACCAGTACTCGCTAACAACCTAGTAGCTGGAAACTTATCACGGTCCTGGCGAAAAAGATCATCATGGATTTGATGGCCCAATCCACGTTTCTAATGGCACCTACCGTGCTTCGCGGCCGGAAACTGACTTTATTGATGCTGCACAAAAGTGTGGATACCCTGAGATAAAGGACCTGCAGAACCTCGATGCCAACAATGGTGTCGAGCGGTGGCTGCGTTACGTCTCGCCAGACGGCAAACGCCAAGACACCGCCCATACGTACCTTCACCCTAAGCTTCAGGATAGCAGCGCCTACCCTAAACTTCACGTGCTTGTGGAGGCCAAAGTTATACGGGTCGTGATTGACGACTCAGGTCGAGCTGTGGGGGTTGAATACACACCTAACCCAGACTTCCAAGCGGCCGGCATAAACCTCACCCAACACCCAAAGCGCACTGTGAAGGCCCGCAGGCTGGTCGTTGTCTCGTGCGGAGCTTGTGGAACTCCGGCTGTGCTGGAGCGGTCTGGTGTGGGTAACGCAAAGGTTCTAGAACGCGCAGGTGTCCCTGTTGTTGTAGATCTCCCTGGCGTAGGTAACGACTATCAAGATCACCATTTGGTACTATATCCATACAGGACGAATCTTGCGCCTGATGAGACTATTGATGGGATACTTAGCGGTCGGACAGATGCAGCAGAGCTCATTGCGAAGAACGACAAGATCATGGGCTGGAATTCGGTTGACATTTCATCCAAGCTCCGGCCCACCGATGATGAGGTTTCGGCTCTGGGTCCTGAGTTTCAGGCTGCCTGGGACCGAGATTTCAAGAATGCTCCGAACAAGCCACTCATGCTTATGGGTCTAGTCTCATGGTAAGGGTTCGAGTTGATAATATCCAGATACTAGATATGCTAACCAGTAAAGTTTCCTTGGTGACCCAGGCTCGATTCCGGCTGGACAATACGTCACTATCGGAAACTACACCGCCTACCCTTATTCTCGAGGCCATATGCACATTACTGGGTCCGACCATAGTGATCGACTTGATTTCGATGTGGGCTTCTTTACCGACCCGCACGATATCGACCTGAAGAAACAGATTTGGGCGTACAAGAAGCAACGTGAGATCATGCGTCGCACTAAGATGTATAGGGGCGAACTGGCCCTCGGCCACCCACGATTCCCAGCTGAGTCTAATGCCGCTTGTGTGGAGACAGATGGTCCCCTTAATGAAGTGTGCGACCTGAAATACTCAGCTGAAGACGACAAAGCAATTGAGCAATGGCTGCGTGAGAACGTAAATACTACTTGGCACTCACTGGGAACTGCCAAGATGGCTCCGCTGGAGGAAATGGGTGTTGTCAAACCTAACCTCGACGTCCATGGCGTTAAGGGGTTGAAGGTTGCTGACATGAGTATTGCGCCCGAGAATGTTGGGGCGAACACCAACAACACCGCATTAGTTATTGGTGAGAAAGCTGCAGATATAATCATGCAGGAGTTGGGTCTTAATCAAGGCTAAGCAATACCAAACAGCAGGTTTAGGATAGGAATTATCTACTTGAACCAGGGTATTTGCAGCGATTATAGAATCACTAAAAAACGTAACGTGAATTGGTATCGTCAGCCGTATATCAGAACTATTTGCTGAACATCCTAACCTTATACAAGGATTTAATACATTCTTTCATCCGAGATACCAAATCGAATGCGGCGCTAGCAATGATCCAAATACCATCTACGCCACCGACCGCCCTGTCGCAAAAAAAGGATTAACGCCGACGCAAACTGAACAAGGTGCCAGTGTGAATGGTGTTGCGCCTCAGCAGCCAGCTGCTGCTCAGGCCAAGGCAGCTGCTGCGAAGGAAGCCGAGTCATTCGACTTATCGACAATGATAGGTCCATGCCGCACGAGCCTGCTAGTCCCCCAAAGGCTCGCCATATTAATACAGCCAGCAAAATGCACTCGGCCGGAAATAGAACTGTACCCCACAATCGTGGTACGGCTGTCTCAGCCCGGGACATGCCAAACGTCTGGGCCGCTGTGACGCTGTTCAGCGGTGACACAGATGTTACATATCAGCTCAGAGGAGACCTCATTCAGTCTCCCATCGAGGGATGCTTTTATTTCTCTGGGCTGACAATTCATGAACAAGGAGTATATTGTGTCAGGATAAGCCTATATCAGATGGATTTGTACTCTTGTCTGAGAGGTATTGCTCAGGTCGGGTGTGTGGATAGCAGTGTTATCATTATAGGACCTCGACCTGATGGCAGGCAATCCGTCGATCCATTGGGGATATAACGCATTCAAATATGAGGGTAGAGAAAAAGCTGACAGGTACGGTGATACACTATCTTAGGGAATGGATAGAACGAAATAGAATATTGTAAACACCCTTGCCACCATGCAACTATGTGAGAGACTATAACTAAGTATATAAACTATACTAACGCGATCCCAGCAAACGCGCACTCCGCCTCGTAAATTTTCTGCTTTCCCGACCCATCGATGTTGAATCTGTACACACTCCCCCCCAAGTCCGAGGCATAGATGAACCCATTCTTGACATCGAGTTGCAGCCCAATCGCCTCATGCAGACCGCCTACTAAAATCGTATACCCAAGCATCTTCTCAATCTCCGTCCCTCTCGCCTTCTCCGCACCCCTCGCCACACTCGCGCAATTAACCGTATTCCCCAACGGCAATTCCCCACGATCACACCAATACAACATCTCCTTCTCCTCATCAATTTCCAGATCCGTCGGCTCCGGCAGCCCAGAGAAGAGAACTTCGATATCGCTGCGATTCGACGCCGTTTCACCTCTCGGGATGTCCATACCGGCGCGCATGATTCGACCTTGCGACCCCTTACTTGGACCCTTTTGCGTCCAATACATAACCCGATGGATCGGGTCAACGGCGATACCGACGCACCATCTCATTTGGTCAGCCTTGTGGGCGGGATTGGTGAAATCCCCGTTCTGCACTAGGGTAGTGAGATCGGAACCATCGGGGCGGAAGCGGAGGACGCGCATGCCTTCGCGGTCGGAGACGTAGAGGTAGCTGTTCGTGCGATCGGCGGTTATCTGTTTTGGGGTGTGGACTAGGCCGGGGGGGAGGATGGTGGTGATATCGTCCCCGGAGAGGGTAGAGGACCGGATC
>JPJV01001701.1:0-13822 GCA_000750745.1 Pseudogymnoascus sp. VKM F-4281 (FW-2241)
CACCCCCAAAAAATAATAATCAATGATCCAGATTTGGCATGCGCCATACACTCGTCAGTGCTACCCATCGACCGACCAGGCCAAGCAACTTGTCTGTTACGCACTACGTATATAATAAGTCCTTTGCCCCCTTCGTCCCCTTCCTTTCTTCTTTTAAGACAAACAAGCAAAGTCAACACAAGCACAAGTTCACATATCGTGCACTCCATTCAACCAAGCATCTACAAACACAAACAGCTCGAAAAGAGAAGTTAATCACACACCCGAATTCATCATGGCTTTCACTGCTAGGTACTACGATCCCCCCCCTCTCTCTCTCTCAGCTTCACAAATCCCGCAGCTCCTAGAGAGCCTCTCAAAACCACAATTGAAACAAAGAAAAACCCACTAACACCTCCACCAGCGACATCTGCAAGATCATCTTCGCCATCTTCCTCCCCCCCGTCGGAGTCTTCCTCGAGCGCGGCTGCGGCGCCGACCTCCTCATCAACATCCTCCTCACGATCCTCGGTTACATCCCCGGAATCATCCACGCTTTGTACGTCGTCCCCCCCTTCTCCCCCCCTCCCTCCGTCCATCTATCTGCAATGCAGCTCGTAAGCAGCACAGCCAGCTAACAAATAATCCACAGGTACATCATCCTGAAATACTAAGCGCATCACCTCACCCCGGAGCACCCCCTCACGCCTGTCTACCCTCACCTCCTCATCCGCAATGACAGCGCGCACGCTCCGCCGTTCTTCTTGCCGCGCAACTTTAAACCTTTCTCTCTCGTCACTGCACCGCACCGCACCGCGCGGCCGAAAATGCTTGGCGGGCTACCTGTCCACCACGCATCCCTGTGTGGGCACAATGATACGCAAATGCCTGTCCGCCCAGCCTGACGTAATACGCGGAACTTGGAAAAACCCTGGTGGATAGCTCCCGAAACGGCCGGGCGCTACGACTCGTGTCGGCGCGAGGGATTTCCCTCTCTCTTCTCTCTCTTTTACTTTTGTTTTTTGCTCTCTTACTTACTACTCGGTCGGGGTTTTATGACGGATCCATTCTTAACCAGAATTTTCGTCTACGGACGCTGGTATTTGCACTGCTGCGCTATGAGGTCGTTTTACGCACGAGGTGTGTGTGTGGGTGGGTGGTGGGTGGGTGGTGGATGATGGGGTGTGGGGGAATCGAGAAGGTGGGGAGTTATGATGATCGTGGTGGTGGTGACTGATTGATTGATAGTTGAGAGAAATTAATACATTGATGATTCTCCCACATTATATCACGTTTTTTGTGCTTCGGTTTGATTGTTTTGAGATGGGTATTGGGTCTAGATGGGCGAACTAACTGGTTTGTGTCGCGATGGGATGGGATGGGATGGGATGGTGTTTCTGTGCTGTGTGCTGAGCTGAGCTGAGCTGAGCTGGCTGACAGTGCAGATGATGCTCTACTAACTGAGTAGTGGTAGTGGATACTCGCAGTGCGACCAGGGGGATAACATGTACCTACAGTACAGGGATATCCCACCTCTACAGCACCAAAACAGCCCTCTAACGGCTGAACAGGGCCTGGACCGGTCCGCGTCCAACGGGAGGATAGGAAGGGGAGGAAAGGGAAAGGGAAACGAAAAGGGACGGGAACCTAATTCATCCTTCTACGGTGTTACACGACATAGCGGCAGGGGGTGGTACTGGTTCACTACACTGAGCTGAATGCACGACAGTGGCCGAGATCGCAGATTCAGATAGATGGTGGGGGGATGAGAAAAGTCAAATTCATCCTTCCCATCCGTTAGGCAGATGGATGGTGTATGTGCGCAAAGCTAGTTAATAGGTTAAGGTATGTATGTATGTGTGTACCACCATCCAGCCCATCCCATTTCATGCCGTCGTCTGTGGAAGTGTTACGCCGTTGATATCGCGCCGACGCTGAGTGAAAGAGGAAGAAAGGAAAGCAGAGGTGGTTAGCGAAATCTCGTGCGTGAAGATGAATACGCCGCGCTTTTGGTGACGACTGGGGAAAGAATAGAGGCCGTGGAATGTATCCGTTTCGTCGTTGCAGAGAAGGAAGGCAAAAAGGTCATGAGATGTTGCGTGCAATGTATCCGTTTCGGTCGTTGCAGAGAAGGACGGCAAGAAAGTCATGAGATGTTGCGTGAAAGGACATGGTAAAAGGTGAGATTCAGATGAAATGCTCGAGTTCGTGATGGTGATGGTGCCGTTGGAAGTTCGCTCGGTCCCGCCCTGGTAGGTTCGGTATTCTCGTGCTTTGGTAGGTTCGAAGCACCATATATCTCCACCGTCCTTGCTAAGAGAGGAGAGCTTCCCTTCACCTAGCTAATTCTCGGTAGCATTTTTTGACCGAAGAGGAAGCGGGAGGTTCTCTGCCTCTTTCAGACGCCATCCACCCCCGGGATATGGTATCTTGGTGCGAGGTAAGATAACAGGATAAGGGGGAAGTCTGCTCGCCAAGGCAACCGAGATGCTCGCCCTTGAAGTGCTGGGACGAATACTCGCGAACCAATCCTGTCCCTTCTTAGTAGCGGCGGCAGTATCAGCTTTCCCAAACGAAACCTCGCCACTCTTCTCAGCAACAGCAGCGGGCTTCTCGTCCTGCAGCCCGTTCGCTCCGTCGTCCGCAGACGAAGGCTCATCGCCATCATTCTCAATACAGTCCAACGCCTGCCGAAAATTATCAAATCGCTTGTGGCTTTCCAACCAGGCGATCTTGTCGTTTCTCATGACCAGATCTACGACCCCAAGCACGGCTAGCCAGTTCGCCTTTGTAATCGGGCTCCCACTCGCGCCGAAATCGAGGTTTACCTCGTCACCCTCACGCCTCTTCTCCAGGATCTTCCGAAGCGCATCCACCCATTCCTCAGCAAAGGATGCATTCATCTCTCGCCCCTCGAGCGCACGGATGCGCTTGCCTAGATTAAGCTTCTGTGCCCTGACTTCCATGACCTCTTCCATGGTCTGCTGTAGCGACGCTAGCTGATCCCCATGCATCTTTATATCTGACTGCATCTCCTGAAACATGGTAGTTTGCGGAGTTACTGATGGCACTCCAGCTGCTGTAGGGACCTCCCTCTCGCGGAGCAGCATATGGTCCTCACGCTTCGCCAAATGGACCTCACGAGTCTGCAGCTGCTCTTCACGCTTCTGTAGCTGCCGTTCACGCTGTTGCAACAGTCCCTCGGCTTCCTGTCGCTGCTTCTGGTGCTTCTCCCACTTAGCCTCGCGGATCTTCACATCATGCTCGCGCTCTGTCAACCGGAAGTCACGCTCCCGTAATTGCTTCTCAAGCTTCTCCAAAAGTCTATCATTCTCCTGTTGCTGCTTATCGCGGTCATGCAAACGCTCCCCCCGCTGCTTCAACAGCCACTCATCCTCCTGTTGCTGTAACTTAGACCCCAGCGACTGGTAACCAGTTTTTTCCAGATGCTCCTCTCGATTCTTCAGCTGCAGCTCGCAATCCCCCAACAGGTCCCCACGCCGCTTCAACGGCCAGCCTTGCAGCTTCGCCTGTTTCTCGGCCTCTTGGCGCTGTATCGCGCGCCTCTCAAGCGCCACGTTCATGGCCTTCTTCGCCGCCACCTTTTCCGTTAAGGCACGCTTTTTGTTGGCCCAACCTATTGTGTACTCCTCACTGTCAAGTGTTGTGTCTTTGTCCGCTTTGGCCACCGGCTCCTGTGTTTGGCAAAGCCTTTCTATCAGTTCTGGAAATGTTTCTTTCGGTGCGTTGGAAATCCATGCAGCTGGTGCGGATGAATGAGGAGTGCTCTTTCTAGCCCAGTCCATGTGAGATTCCCTAGTATCATCGCGTGCCGACTCTGGGAATTCCATCCAATACTTCTGCTGATAACCACCAGCACGTCTATCATTGCTGTAGTGGTTATGCCAATGGACGTTTGTATCTAGGAGCTGTTCATCATCGGCGCACATGACGGTTTTGGCGGTGGATAAAGATGCTGTATCGGCAGCCATATTGTTCATATCTTCAACCGTTCCGAGGTCCACCATAATGGCAGATTGTTCCCCCTCCGTTTTCACCTCGAGATTGGTTTTCACATCGTGTTTGGGTACTGATATAGCATCTGGACTAGTATCTCTAGCCTGTGGAGAGCCATGATTGGCAATTGCATTCAACTCTCGACCCAGCGTATTCGTGGATGGCAACAATATCAACCCATGGCTCTGGACAGAGCGGATTTTTAAAAGGATCAATCTCGCGGATAGCGTCTTCGGTATCTTCTTCAGCCTTATAGTAGGTCTGTGCCCCGAGCCAATTATTTGCAACGGCTTCGTTGAAATTAAAACTTCGCGTGCGATTATTGATGCCCGATTGCTTTCTCTCTGCTTGCATTAAGTTTTCGTCATTGCGGCTTCTCCTCGCCAGTTCTTCTGCCTCCTTTACCGGGTTTTGGGCATCGTTCGCTAGTTCTTTGGACTTGTTAATTGTGTTAACATTCGCCAAAAGCTTGACATTCGTCTCAAGCTCAGAAATATCCTGCAGAATTTTCTGTACAGCAGCCTCCTGTTTGAATGCATCTCCGTTAGGTGAACCATCTGGGTGGTTTAGAAGGACTTTGGTATTCAAAGACGAAATTTTCATTTGTTCCGTGATGCTCTGAAGTTTGGCATGAAGCTTTCTCTGTTCATCGTTGGAGATCTGGCCTGTAAGTGCACCAATGCTCTCCTCTAGATCCTTCAGGACCTGGAAATCACGCTGCTCCCTCGAATCGATCCCGATCCTCTTCCGCGGATATTCTCGTCTGCCTTCAGAATCGCATAAAAGATCTTCGTCGCAGTTCAGTAAACTACCCACTAGGACTGGTTTTTTTAAATAGCCGTCCATGGAAACGGATGTTTGGGAAAGTTGCTGGGGGGGTTGTATATTCGCGTAGAGGACCACCAGTACCTAACAAGGTTGGCAAACCGTCAAAATTCTCGGTCAAACTTTGGAAGCGGATGTTTGGGAAAGTTGCTGGGGGGGTGGTATATCCGCGTAGACCACCAGTACCTAAGAAGGTAGCCAAAGTTTCGTTGTGAGTATCGTGGCTGGGAGTTGAGACAACTGGTGGAGGGTTTGCAGGTTTGGGAGTTCGTTTTCGCGTCATGGTTGGTGGTGCACTGCTGAGAGGTGGACCGTTTGAGAGTCGCCCGCCAAGGTGTCCCTGTCTGAATGATATGGTGTTCTGATAAAGTATGAAGGTTAATGAGGGAAGTTCGATGTCACGTAGTGCCCGTGGTAAAATCAGGTGCAAAGACTTGTGATGTTGTATTGACAACGATTAGGGTGCAACGGTGACGGTTGAGGTGTAAGGCTGTCGATGTGAGGTTACACCTCTTGAGCTTCGACCTCACTCAACAGACCCAAGGGGCTCGAAGTATTTGTTTTTTTGAAATCAACCAGAGTGGTAGAAGGTCTATTTGGCAGTAGGTGTATTTTCTGTCAAATATATTCAGAAGTAAGAACGGCTTACTTCAGTTGGGGTTTGGCTCCTTTGTGTTGTGGTGTAGTGGGAAGCGCGTCGAAGCAATGGAGCAGCTGCCTAGCAACATGCATGAGTGAGTGAATGAAGTGCAACCGATTGACAGTTTCCAACGGTCAGCATCACTCAACCAAACCTTTGGAACCATAAATAAATCGTACGGCAATTCAGAATAATTCAAACTTATAGAAAATCGAATGATATATTTACCTTAGTCCGGTATTTATCTCAGTCTGGTATGAACCCCTTGTCAATTCTGAAGCTCATAGAACTCTCATATCATAATCAGAATATATAATCACGTGATATCGATTTCAGTTTGTGAACCTTCCTTTTTCTTTGTGAAAAACTCAGCCTGAGCAAACGCGCTATATGCGACTACTTAATTGCCATTAAGCGCTCTCCCAACAAGTCCTGCCAGGGAGGTATGGCTCAGTTGGTAAGTATCAACGCCTGGCAGTTGGTCACGTAAGTGCGTGTGACTTGGAAACTCAGTTCGTCTGGCTTCGGGGCTCAAGTTCCACACGACTTGATTCTCTTTTGCCCTTTTTTTTTAGTTTATAGCAGCTCTAAATATCTTTTATTTACTTCAAATCAATATCAATATCATCATTACTTCTCAGACTCAATTCACGTGATTGTATTTATCGTAATCTTTGCCAAGACGGTCTCGCCTAATTGTTGTTCCGTGAAGCAAGCCCTATAGTTGTGCTAACACAAAAGTGGATAGCGCAAAAACTCTTGGCACCCACAATTCTCTGATCAGATCGCGCCAGAGTATTTTACCTGATCTTCATCGACAATCGACAAGGCGTAGGATTATACTTCTTTGCGACCACCAGTCAACTTTTACAATGGCTCCTAACACCGTACGTTTATGTCCCTGAACCGCTTTGCTGTTGGCTAGGCTTCATCATCCTTTCTGGCCACATGGCCTTGAAGGCACGATGTCGCTGCGGCGTGATACAGTAGGCTAAGACTATTTTTATACAGAAATCCGCGAAGGGCAAGCAGGCCAAGGTGACCAAGAAGTTCATCATCAACGCCTCCCAGCCGGCGTCTGACAAGATCTTCGACGTCTCTGCCTTCGAGAAGTTCCTCCAGGACAAGATCAAGGTTGACGGCCGCGTCGGAAACCTCGGCGATGTCATCCAAATCTCCCAGCAGGGCGAGGGCAAGATCGAGGTCATCGCTCACCAGGAGTTCTCCGGAAGATACCTCAAGTACCTGTGAGTAATTACCTATTGGCTGTCGCAGCCACACAGTTGAGAAGCACATACTGATTCCGTTACAGTACCAAGAAGTTCCTCAAGAAGCAGCAGCTCCGTGACTGGCTCCGTGTCGTCTCCACCTCCAAGGGTGTTTACGAGCTCCGCTTCTTCAACGTCGTCAACGACGAGGCTGAGGATGATGAGGAGTAGATTTTCTGCTCTCCATCGGACACACAATGTGGTGGAAGCAAGCTGCCCGTTAGCAGTTAATTCTAGCTAGCCAAATGCACCTCTACTGCTACATATATTCCTTTGCAATGCCTGTCTTGTGATATCCATGCCACCAGAATTCAACTGCGCTTAATAATTATTGATTCGCCGTTCTTGCTCACATTGTCATCTGCATAACTAGTGAGAAATGTGCCCTATCATTCTTCTACACTGGCCAATCGCCCAGATTGCACTGTCACGGCCTAACGACATTCAAATGCTGTTATATAATTGCTATCTGAGAGCCTACGAGTATATGTGTGAATTTAAAGATATGTGCCTTGCAGCGGATGCGGCATTGGAAAGGCTGACAGGGTTTGGAGAACCCTGAAGATCGCCCGCCGGCTAATAATCGATAGCGATTGAGCTCCGATATCCGAAGATATCTTGACCAGTGACTCCCATATTGTATCACAACATAAACCCATATACTCGCTATTGTACTGTACGTTTACTGCATGATCTATGGCGGAGAAGCTGTAATGGCCGTTCACTTATCGGTTGGAGGACTAATTTTTCCAGTTATCGCGACGCTGCATAATCTAGATAGCGCCAGCCACCCGGAGAGCTAGATAATGTTCGATTAGGCCGTCAAGTCGATGTCAGCAGAACCAGTGAGCCAGAATGGCCTGAAATTGGAGAGCGCAGGGGCGCCAGATAAAAACAATGTTCCGCTAAAACAACAAAATTACAAGGGCTTTATCGCGGGCGTCTTCTCTGGGGTCACAAAACTTGCAGGTAGGCTTATCTTGAAGGGTTTAATGGAAGAGAAGACACTGATATTTCGTGCGCAGTCGGCCATCCCTTCGATACGATCAAAGTCCGCCTTCAAACCTCGAAGTCTTCCCAGTTCAACGGGCCTCTACAATGCCTCATGCAAACGATCCGCAAAGAGGGCGTCGCGGGCCTCTATAAAGGCGCCACGCCCCCATTGATAGGATGGATGTTCATGGACAGCGTCATGCTTGGCTCACTCACATTCTATCGGAAATTCCTACACCAGAACGTCTTCACACCTCCTCTGGCCGCTACGCCCTCCTCCTTTGCGGGGCTCCCAATCGGACACGAACAAAAGCCCCATAAGCTCCCCGTTATCGGCCACGCCATTGCGGGCGTCATGGCTGGGTCAACTGTCAGCTTCATCGCCGCACCGGTGGAACACATCAAAGCGCGTCTGCAAGTGCAGTACTCTTCCAATAAAGCGGAGCGTCTGTATAAAGGACCTGTCGATGCCATTAAGAAGATCTATCGCTTCCACGGTGTACCAGGCCTCTACCACGGCCTTAAGGCTACTCTGATCTTTCGCAGCTTCTTCTTTTTCTGGTGGGGCAGCTACGATATCTTTACGAGGAAATTGACCGATAATACGAGCCTGAGCACGCCGGCGATTAATTTCTGGGCAGGAGGGTTGAGCGCGCAGGCCTTCTGGTGCACGAGTTACCCGAGCGACGTGGTGAAGCAGCGTATTATGACTGATCCGTTGGGAGGCGGGTTGAATGACGGGGTGAGGAAGTTCCCTAACTGGAGGAGCGCTGCGGTGGCGGTGTATAGTGAGAGTGGGTGGAGGGGCTACTGGAGGGGGTTCTTGCCGTGCTTCCTGCGCGCGTTCCCGGCGAATGCGATGGCGCTGGTAGCTTTTGAGGGCGTTATGAGGGCTTTGCATTGATGGGATCTGTCTACATAGGTGAATGGAGGACTCGGGCGTCTGGAATATAGAGGGAATAGAAGTTTTGCACATGCTCTATCTGTAAAGTTTACAACTACAATTCTTGCTCAGCATACATGTAAATATTTAGCCCGATGCAGGGTCACAGACCACCGCCACTTGGTGGGGCATATGCACATGAAGCCTCAGAAGCACGGGAAGGGAACCAAATAACCTTACTATCGCGTAGCCAATAGGACCATACTTCCTACCCCGTGTGAGAGCAGCATATAGTCGGAGCCGGCGGTTATTTAACATGCGTTAATCGCGCATCGAACGCGTGGAAGTGCGATGTGTTGAAAGTTATCCCAGTTATTAGACCCGAACCGAAACTCTTAACTCCGGCGCCTCCGATCGTCGTCACCAACTCAGCCTTGAGGGTATCCTGGCGAACATCAGGATGTCATTTCTCTTTGTTTCGCACAGAGGCGCAAACCGTGGTACTTAATTACGTTCATGTGGAAAGCGATATAACTCTCTCCATTACCAGCTTTTCATTTTGAGGTTTGGTTGTAAACAGCTGAGTAGCCTTACAGCCATTGTTTCAGCCCATTCGTATACACGTATATATTCCCAACAACGTGTGGAAAGTGGAACTGAAAACCATTGCTGTGGACTATAGCGTTTCGTATTTAAAGCAACTACTTCTATTTGTTCTCATCTACCTCTTCGCATCTAGAAATTATTGATCACAGAGCAAAAATGGACGTCCGGACGCCACTTCTAGGAGGGCCCTATGGCGCTCCTCACCGTTCGTTCGCTGTCTACACCTTCCCCAGCCTCCGCTGATGAAACTACAGCTAGCTTTACGCTTGCCAGGAAAAATACTGATGGCCAACGGAGACCGCAGGCTATCGGCCATCGGGGCTATAAGGCAGCCTTTCCCGAGAACTCTATGGCCGCCTTCGAGGGTGTCGTAAAAGTCGGCGCCGATGCTATTGAAACCGACGTCCACTTAACAAAAGATGGCGTGGTGGTACTCTCACATGTTCGAGCCCTTCTAATCTGACTTTATGAGTTGGACTAATGAGTCTCCAGGACAAAACTCTCAAGCGCTGCTTCGGCCTCGACCAGAAGATAATTGACTGTGAATGGTCGTACATAAAGACTCTTCGTACAGTGGCCGAGCCACAGCAGTCCATGCCTCGCCTTCTGGATCTACTTAACTATGTTGCCAGCCCTGGGCTGGAGCATATATGGGTCCTACTCGATCTCAAGGTAATCCTCTACCCGAATTTGTGAAAATACCCGGTATTTAACAAGCCTGAACAGTTAGACAACGATGGTGACGACCTGATGCGGTTAATCAGCGAAACAATCGCTCAAGCAAAACCATCAACGCCGTGGAAAGAGAGGATAGTTCTCGGATGCTGGGCAGTAAGTAACTATCTAGATGATTGACTTGGTCCTAGATATTGATCCCATATAGACCAAGTATTTGCCGCTTTGCTCGAAGTATCTGCCTGGATTTCCCATTACGCATATCGGCTTTAGTATATCATATGCGCGGCAATTTTTGAAAGTCCCGAACGTGTCGTTCAACATGCTCCAAAAGATCATGGTTGGGCCGTGGGGAGACCAGTTTCTGGCAGAATGCAAGGCATTGAATCGCCCTGTGTTCCTCTGGACTGTCAACGAAGAGAAGTGGATGAAGTGGTGTATAAGTAAGGGCGTGGATGGTGTCATAACAGATGACCCAAAGAAGTATTTGGAGGTGGCTGACGGCTATGATGAGAAGGAGCCCCTGGACCGGGTGAGCTTATGGGATCTTCATAGCCTCGCGTGGGTAAACTTGCTAGTATCGGTGTTTGGGTTTGTATTCCGGCTTAGGTTTGGAAACTCAATCAAGCCGGAGGAGATGCGGATACATCATAGGGAGGTCGTAACGGGAAAGTCGTAGTTGGAGGGCGTCTTTGACGGGGCTACTAAGATATATGATTGTCACTTCCATATGGAATTTGAGGCCGAGGGATAGTGCTAGTGGCGTCGCCCTTGTAGTGCAATATTAACATTATTTTTTAAACATATACCAAGAATGAAATAAGTTGATTTCTCAGAGTTTAAGTTTTGCGATTAGAATTGGGACCGGAAGCCTTGCACAATGACGTTGAGAAACGCTTGGCCTGGGCCGTGATGATAAAGTGCCAATCGCGACACGAAGCGAAACAACCCCACGAAACGCGTCTCCCTAGCTTTTATTGACTTCACCCGCTACACTTACACCACCAATGCGCCCAATGCTGTAATAATGCCTAGGTAAATATTCCACCCACCTGAGTTCAACGACTGTGTTCCTGACTATCGAATCTAGAGAAATCATTACAGTCCAGGCGGGCCAGTGCGGCAACAGCAGTATGTCCAGCTCTCTTACCCCGTCTCCAGAGATCGACTTGCTCCGGGCGGATAATGTTCTTCGGGACACTAATGATGTATAGTTGGAAGCCAGTTTTGGCAGCAGCTTTGCCAGGAGCATGGAATTAGCCAGGATGGCAACCTTGAAGACTTTGCGACTGAAGGCGGCGACCGCAAAGACGTCTTTTTCTACCAGTCCGACGACACACGATACATTCCTCGAGCGATCCTGATCGACTTGGAGCCTCGAGTACGTTTAGAATCATGACTGTGAAGAATGATGCATACTGACAACCCTAGGTTATTGCCGGCATTCAATCCGGTCCCTACAAGAACATATACAACCCTGAGAACTTCTTCGTTGGCAAGGACGGTGTCGGAGCTGCGAATAATTGGGGAGATGGATATCAGACGGGAGAGTCGGTGCACGAAGACATTATGGAAATGATTGACCGCGAGGCCGACGGAAGCGACTCACTTGAAGGCTTCATGATGCTACACTCGATCGCTGGCGGAACGGGCTCTGGTCTTGGATCGTTCCTGTTGGAAAGACTGAACGATCGCTTCCCGAAGAAGATCATACAGACGTACAGTGTTTTCCCGGATACGACGAACGCGGGAGATGTGGTTGTGCACCCATACAACAGCTTGTTAGCGATGAGGCGGCTGACGCAGAATGCGGACTCGGTGGTTGTCCTCGATAACGGAGCACTCTCGAGGATCGCAGCGGATAGACTTCACGTCCAGGAGCCTTCCTTCCAGCAGACCAACCAGCTGGTATGTCCAAGTATTTCTTATATTCGTTGGCAGCATCAAACTAATATCAAACAGGTCTCCACAGTTATGTCCGCATCCACAACACCTCTACGATACCCAGGATACATGCACAACGACCTCGTCTCCATCATTGCCAGTCTAATCCCAACACCCCGATGCCACTTCCTGATGACCTCCTACACGCCATTCACCGGCACTTCTCTGGAGGCCGCCAAGACGGTCCGCAAAACCACCGTCCTCGACGTCATGCGCCGCCTCCTCCAACCCAAGAACCGCATGGTCTCAACCAACCCCTCCAAGAAGTCCTGCTACATCTCCATCCTCAACGTAATCCAAGGCGAGGTCGACCCTACCGACGTGCACAAGTCTCTTCTCCGTATCCGCGAGCGCCGCCTCGCGACCTTCATCCCCTGGGGCCCGGCATCCATTCAAGTGGCGCTGACGAAGCGTTCCCCGTACGTGGAGATGCAGCACCGAGTCAGTGGGCTGATGCTGGCGAACCATACGAGCATTGCGACGCTATTCAAGCGGATCGTACGGCAGTATGATGGGATGAGGAAGCGGAATGCGTTTATGGAGGGGTATAAGAAGACGGCGCCGTTTGCGGAGAACTTGGACGAGTTTGATGAGAGTAGGGAGGTCGTGACGGATTTGATTGCCGAGTATGAGGCTGCGGAGGATGCAGATTATATGGGCGAGGAGGCGCCGCAGAACGAGGCTGGCGATAAGAGGGTTTGAACTGTTGTAGAAGGTGCATGATACAAATGTTGGTGTGTGGGTATTTCTGATGGCGCCCAGGAAGGCGTTTAGTGGAGTAGGGACACGATTATGGTAGGAATGATACCAAAGTTCACGTTTTGTAGTTTATTTGTCTTGTGTCACATATTAGTATGTGGTCACTCGTGTGATTCGGATGAATACAATCCATGCATTACATATATACAAAATTTTAAGCTCCTCATATCCTGAGCTTTCGATAATCCTCTATTAGGTTACTACTCATCGAAATGCTCTCTGTGCATATCGCTGTTGTACTGTCTCTGGGACGAATTCGAACCTCCCCCATACCCCGCATTGTAATAAAGGGCAACAAATCATGCGATTATTGCGGATCCATAAGACTTGTGAGGCCAAACGCCAGTATGCGCCATCTGAAGTCAGCAAATCCTTCTCAACACTCATAACCTCCCACATCTACTCAGTCCCATTTACCCCTCCACCTCCCGCTCACCAAAGCACCAGTCTGCCTTCCAATCCCCCATCCCACATACGCCCCCACCGCGACGGTGACAGGCCACGCCTGCCACGGCCTATCCCAATCCAGCGGAATGGGTATCGCGCCGAGCCATGAGCCAATCAGCGTTCCAGCCGCGGCACCAAAGACCTCGTCCAAAGGCGCGGTGAGGGACAGGATCTCAAGCCAGTGTCTGGATGACAGGGGGCGGGCGTAGAAGAGCGGGAAGAGGGCGAGGAAGGCGATGTGCAGGGTCAGGAGTGTCGTGTGCGGGAGGTGCGTGGTTAGTGGTGCGCCGAGGAGGACGGTGGCTACGAATAGGGGGACGGCGGAGAGAATCGTGAGGATGAATGAGAGTGCGAGGCGCTGTTGGGAGAGCTGTTAGTGTGTGGACTTTGGCATCTAGGAGGTAGGTGACGTACGTAGGCGATATCAGTCGCAGGACCTATCCACTCATTCTCTTCCTCCTTCTTAGCCTGTATCCCCGGCGGCCCAGTCTTGGCCTTAGGCTTCTTCTTCTTCTTCTTCGTGGCTGTGCCGCCGAGGGCGGGTTGCAGGCAGATAGCGCAGTATGCGCCCTGAATGAGGGCGAGCGAAGCAGCGCCGACGGCAAGAGAAGAGACGGGGTTGTCGACGAGGGCGGGTAGGCTGAAAAAGACGGACGAGAGGACGAGAGGGGTATGGACGTGCGTGTAGACGCGGGAGAGGGGGGTGGTGAGCTTGTAGATCGCTGTCGTGGGTGGAGGGGAGGTTGAGGTTGGGGTGGGCGTTGCTGGCGCGGCTGGGGCAGCAGG